>JAOSBL010000212.1:19839830-19852485 GCA_027568915.1 Erythroxylum roraimae
TGCGTTAATAAGAAAAGCTCATATTTTGGTATAGCTTATATTGTGCCTTGGCTTCATTTTATCATCTTGATGTGGATACTGTACGTACTACTAACTATGATGTCTTTGATGTATCATATTTAAGACGCTTTGGAATTTTGGAGCTTCATTCTATGGAGCTTCAAAATCCTTAGACGTGTACTGTGGTTAAGAACAGGAAGGGCAAGAATGCAATCATGTCTCAAGCATGCACCTCTCAGTCGCCACCAGAGCCTTGAGAAGAAGCAGTCAAAGAGGAACCAACAATAGCAGCAAATGTTGATTAGTTTCGGCAAATTCTTGACTAAATGGTCGCAAATCAACAACAAATGACGCTGCAGATCAATAAGCTTAAAAACCAAATGCGACAAGTACACAAGGAGTAGTAGTACATGAAGAAAAAGTTCCTCAAGTTCATCTAGACAATGAACATTGAAGTCCCCTCTCCTACGTCTTCACCACCTCAATCCCCATAAGCCTTCTTACCCTTCACTTTTTATATTGTTTTATTTACTTTGTTAGTTATGTTAATTTTTTGCTTGGTTTATATTGTGTTTGATGTTTTGATTTCATTTTTTGGTTGCCTTGTCACATTGAGGACAATATGTTGTCCAAGTGTGGAGGTGACATTTGCCTTGTCAATTGCATTGTTTAAATTTGTTTTATTTACTGTTTAGGATGCATGTTTCAGGCATATTAGGTTATTGTTTGATGTTGTGTTGTGTTAAGCAATGGAACCACACTTGAATCATTTTTAATGTGTTTTGCAATGAGATTTTGTCACGCTAGTTGGAATAAGATTGAGTGCATCCTTGAACTTGGATTAGGCTACTTGAGTAGAGAATGAATCATATTGAGTGATGAAAAGTAGTTAGTTGCAAAAGTTTACTCAAAATGTGAAACTTAAGCAATGAGATAATGTAAAGATGCATAATAAATTTTCATTTGAGCCAATGTGAAGATTAAGCTTATATGACTTCATTTATAGTCATCTTATTTCTTTGAGTGTGTGATGCCCCTTTAGGTTATTACCTTTAGAACTTGCTTTGAATCGGTTTGAGTCTACTGGATGCATGCTTAATAGAAATGATTAAGGCCCTTTTCTGATAACCCTTGGCTTAAATGACCTACCCTTGTTATTATCCCTTGTTAGCCCCATTGAGCCTTAACCCTTTTGTTTCTTGAAAACACCTCATATTGTAAAACTCGAAACCTCGTTAGCCTACCCATTCACAAGCTTAGTAAAGTATTAAGTGATGCACTAGTTTGGGATTTTTGGTACAAATTTTTTTTCTGTCCAAGATAAATTGAATTATACTTAACTCTTCGATCACAATGTATCTAGTTGCTATGTTGTTTGTTGTTTCTTCAATTATATAAAAAGAAAAAAGAAAGGAAAAAAAGTAAAGAAAAAAAAAGGAACAACATTTTGGGTAGCATCAATAAGTACGAAGTAGTAGTATATTTACATTTGTATATCTCATAATATGTTTTGTATCCCTTTGTTTACTTATTACTTTATGAATGCTTATGTTAAACCCTTTACCTCTTTTGACCCACCTTAACCTTTACCACATTACAACCTGAAACAAGTCCTTTTGATCTATTTATACATGTGATCATTGTAGAGGAGAATTGGTGTATTAGCAGGCCTATGGTAGTGTAGTTTCCTATAGGAAGCTTGAGCAAATCACAAACCATCAAAAACTTGAGAGAAATTAGTGAAATCGTGAGGAAGATTCATTTTACGTTTATACTCATCTTTAAGTGATGGTGCCATAAATTGAGTTTGCTTATGTACACTAATGAAAAGTAATCATGATATGTGTAATAGTTTGACATTTGAGTTGGCCAAATTTTGAGGGATTGCATGCTTTGATCTTTATGAAAATGAAATGATGGAATTGATTAGTTGTGTTTGATTTTTCTTGAGGACAAGCAAGGATTTAAGTGTGGGAAAGTTGATAGTTGTGCATTAGTATGTGTTTTTCTAAGTATCTGGCCAGGGTTTCTTGCATGATAATTTAGTATTATTGTGTTTTACGACTTGTTTTGTGTGTTTTTGTTTAGTTTGGTCTTCATGGTTGTTCTTTTGTGTTTGATATTAGTTTAGGGTAGGAATTGATCATTTTGGTGTAGGAATGGAGGGTGGACACCTTTGTGATTGAGCTAGGGACCAAGAGAAGAGAAGAGAAGAGAAGAGAAGAGAAGCGGAGTTGCTAAAAAACAAGAACCCACGACCATGTAAAAGGGCATGTTTTCCACAATCGTGGGAAATCTATAGAGAAAGTTTTTGTTAAGTTAACCCATGATCATGTGAATCATAAGTATAATTCCCACAATCGTGGGAACTGGAAGTCGAAGAGACACACAGGTTTCATGTATTTTTTTAGGTTTTCGTGACTTTATAAGACACAGAATCCCGAGAGCCGCAAGAGTGTCGTGGAACTTACTTCCTAGAGCTAAAAGATAGATTGAAAGCTTAGAGATAGGGGAGATTCAAGGTTTCATTCCCGATTAGGCAAAGAGGACCTCGTCATCCAAATTTTCCAGATTGCGCAAAGAAGAGGAGGAGCTACCCTATCCAATCTTATTTTAATTTCTTTCTCTTATTGCATGTTTATCATGGATTATTTGATTGTTGGGGATGTTATGGATATTATGATAGGCTAAAACAATTTTTGGGTTTGTTGTTGAACTATTTGTGAACCTCTGGTTACTGATTTAATGATATACATGTTTGTGTTATTTATTGTGCTTAAACCTTACAATAAATCGAGAGAGTGAGCTTGGTAATCTGTTTTAATTATATAATGAGAGTTAACGATTAATAGATCTATAAATAACAAGTTATTGATTTATTAGGAAGAGATTTAATAGATCAATACACTGCCTATAGGATAGCTTCATATCTAGTTGAATGTTTAGGAAAAGCTTTGCACATCGAGAGATCCCAAAGTTAAATCTAATTTATTTAACTAGTGACATTTATTACACCTTGAAGGAGGGCAGTTAGAATTTTAGGAAATCTTGGGCCAAGCATAAATTGAATCAATTAATCAGAGGGGAGTAAATAGGGATAATGACAAGTCCTAATGTTTAATCTTGATTTTCTCCAAATCTTAGTTTACGATTTTGGTTTGGGTTGCGTTGTTTGCTGTTACTTTTAGTTTTTCTTTATTTTACTTATTTTTTTAAAATTTGATTGAAACAATTTCTTAAACAAAGAACATCCTGAATTAAGTGGTGCGTAAGCACAATCCTCATGGGATCGATATCCTCTTTTAACTACAAGTATGACCCGATACTTGTGATTTTGAGTGTAAGACTAGTAGTGTGTTTTGCATTCAACACTATGCAAGCTCGAAGGTTCCTTAGGAAGGGTTATAAAGCTTATTTGGCTTTTGTACTCGATTCTAAGAAGGAGAGTGTTAACCTGCAAGACATTTTAGTGATGAGTGAATTTCAGATGGATTTGTTGAAAAGCTACCCAGACTTCCTCTTGAAAGGGAAGTGGAGCTATCTGTTGAGATTATGCCTGGCACTGCTCCTATATCTAGAGCACAGTACAGGATGGCTCCTGTTGAACTAAAGGAGTTGAAAGTTCAGTTATAAGAACTACTACATAAGGGTTTCATTCAACCAGTGCCTCACCCTGGGGAGCACCAGTTCTGTTTGTAAAGAAAAAAAGATGGCACTCTTTGGATGTGCATTGATTACAAGCAATTGAACAGGGTCACAGTGAAGAATAAGTATCCATTACCAAGGATAGAAGATCTGTTTGATCAATTAAAAGGTGCAGGAGTATTTTCTAAGATAGATCTGTGATGAGGGTATTATCAACTTCAAATAAAGGATGTGGATGTTCCGAAGACTGCATTCAAGACCTGTTATAGGCACTATGAATTCTTGGTAATGCCGTTTGGGCTAACTAATATTGCAACTACATTCAAGGATTTAATGAATAGAGTATTTAGGTCGTATTTACAACAATTTGTAATGGTATTCATAGATGATATCCTAGTCTATTCCAAGAATGAGCACGATCATAGTTAGCATCTTCAGATTGTATTATGAACCCTGCGGGAAAAATAGTTGTATGCCAAGCTAAGGAAGTGTGATTTTTGGCTTCAAGAAGTATCTTTTCTAGGAAATATTGTCTCTTCTCAAGGAATTAAAATTGATCCTAGTAAAATTGAAGCAATTATTAACTAGAAGCTGCCACAGAGTGTGAAAGAAGTGAGAATTTTTCTAGGTTTGACTGGTTACTATCTCCAGTTTGTGAAGGGGTTTTCAGTGATAGCATCCCCTTTGACTAAATTGTTATGAAAAGGAGTGAAATATGAATGGCTTGTTAGATGTTAAACTAGTTTTGATCAACTAAAATGAATGCTTACCGAAGCTCTTATATTGGCTTAACCTACTTCTGGTAAAGAATATGTTATGTTTAGTGATGTATTTAGAAACGGTTTAGGCTGTGCTTTGATGCAGGATGGTAAGGTGGTTGCATATGTTTCTAGGTAACTAAAGTCACACGAACAGAACTACCCTACATATAATCTTGAGCTTGCAACAGAAGTGTTTTCTTTGAAGATTCGATGACACTACTTATATGGTGAAAAGTGTACGATTTTCACTGATAATAAAAGTTTGAAATACCTGCTTACATAGAAAGAACTTAATATGAGACAAAGACATTGGTTAGAACTGTTTAAAGATTATGACTGTATTGTGGACTATCATTGGTTAGAACTGTTTAAAGATTATGACTGTATTGTGGACTATCATCCTAGTAAGGCTAATGTCGTGGCTGATGCCTTAAGTCAGAAGACCATTTCTGTATTGTCAGTGCAGCAGGGTAAGTGGGGACTTGCATCTGATGGGGCCTTAATAGCTCAATTAAAAGATAGGCCTACTTTGAGACGAGAAATTTGTGATGCTCAAAAAGTTGAGGATGCAACAACTTATCTTGGCAACTCAGGAAGGCAAACAACCTGACTTTTTTGTGAAAGGAGATGGTGATTTGTATTACAGAAATTGATTGTGTGTACCAGCTAGTGATGAATTGAAGAAAAAGTTATTATTTGAGGCCCATAATATTGTTGTTACAATGCACCTTGGCGGAAATAAAATGTATCAAGATCTGAAGCAGCATTATTGGTGGTCTAGTATAAAATGTGATGTTGTAGATTATATATCCAAATGTTTGACATGTCAACAGGTTAAAGCTGAGTACCATATTCCATCTGGTTTACTACATCATATTTCGATTCCTCAATGGAAATGGGATACATTACCATGGATTTTGTCATTAGGCTTCTTCTCACTCAAAAAATGTATGACGGTGTATGGGTGATTGTGGATAAGTTCACCAAGTCTGCTCATTTTGTGCTTGTTCGCCCTGACTATCTATTGGATAAGCTTGCAGATATATATGTGAATGAGATAGAGAGTTTGTATGGGGTACCATTGTCTATTATTTCTGATCATGATCCTCGATTTACTTTGAGATTCTAGAAAAGTCTGCAAAAGGCTTGGGGCACTCAAGTCAAATTTAGTACTACTTTCTATCCTTATATAGATGGACAATCTGAATGGGTTATTCAGGTGTTAGAAGATATGATTTGGGGTTGTGTGTTAGAATTTTCAGGAAGTTGGGATAAATATCTTGCTCTGAACGAGTTTGCTTATAACAACAGTTATCAGACTAGTGTTGGCATGGCGCCTTATGAAGCCCTATATGGTAGGAAGTGTAGGACTCTAGTTTATTAGACTGAGTTAAGAAAAAACAAGAGGATTGGGCCTAATATTGTGAAAGATACTGAAGAGAAAGTTCAAGTCATCCAATAAAGATTGAAAGTCTCCAACGAAAGGTAGAAATCCTATACTGATTTAAAAAGGAAGGCTATTGAGTATCAGGTAGGAGATAAGGTATTTTTGAAAGTGTCACCATGGAGAAATATACTTCGGTTTGGGAAGAAAGGTAAGCTCAGCCCACAATACATCGGTTGTATCGAGATTATTAAGAGAGTTAGACCAATAGCTTATCAGTTAGCTCTTCCTGAAGAATTGGCTAAGTTGCACGATGTGTTTCATGTTTCCATGTTAAGAAGATATCGGTATGATGTGCACATAAAATTCCTGTGCAAGAAATTCAAGTATAACCGGATTTTTCTTATAAGGAAGGGTCTATGTCCATCTTAGCCAGAGAAGTCTAACAACTCATAAATAAACAAATACCTCTAGTGAAAGTACTCTGGCAACACCGTGGACTCAAAGAAGCAACATGGGAACCAGAATCGACCATTATGACTCAATGTCCTCAGCTTTTCTTATCAGGTTTGAATTTCGAGGAGGAAATTATTTTAAGGGGAAGAAAAATGTAAGGCCCCAAATTACACCAGACTAGGAACATTACATATCCATGAAAGTATATATGATAGGAGCTAATGATTATGATTAGTAACTTTAAATTTATTGTTACAATTGGAAAATTGAAGAACTAAAATGTACATTTGGACTAGGAAAAATGTACATTTAGACTAGGAAAAATGTCAAGTGGTAAGATAAGTTGATACATGGAAAGTGTGGATGACTAAGCCTATACATTGAGTGACATGTGGCATAAGTAAATAAGAGACAAATGGTAGTAAAGTTGAATGACATTTGGCAGCATGATAAAAGGAAAAGTAGCTCACTTCTAAGTATGACATGTGTCCTTTTTAAAATAAGGACACCTTGTATCAAAGGTTTAGGCAAGTGCTGAATCATCCTTCATTCTAGTTGTTTCTACTGCCTTCTTTCTACGCCATTCCTCTCACCACCGAAACATCATGCCCTCAATTCCTTGTGTTCTTGCTTATGTTTATGTTTAATTACCACATACAAATATTGCATCAAGAAAGCTACATCATGTTATCTTTTATGCTGCTGTCTTATTGGTCTTAAGATCATCCTACTTCCACCTTGATCTCGGAATTGTGCATTTTGCATGGAAGGCTAGATTAGCTTGTCCATTGAAGTAGGATTTTAAGTTAAATATGTAAGTGGAATTTTAAACTTGATGAAATGTGGTAATACAAATTCTATTGCATAATTATGACGTCACACCGGTTCGATCACCTCGGTCGAACCGGTCAAACCGGTGACCAATAAGACCTCCAGTTCGATGGCCGGTCCGGGTTTCAAAACACTGGTTGTTTGAATTGAGAAAGAATATGTGTTGTGTTTATGATAAAATGAGTTCTGGAAAATAATGTTTGTATGATAGATTCTGTTTTGGTTTTTAAAGCATGAAAGACAATGGTTTATGAGCTGCCAAATGAATGATTTTAAATTGGAATTGGATGTGAATTTGATGAGGGATTGAAGCATAATTAAGGTATAATTGTGGTGTAATTAATGGACTATGATGAAGGTGTATTGAAATGAGTATGAACGTGTTAAAATCTGGAAACAAATTGAAGGCAATTGGATAGTGAACCTTCGGTTCACTCTTCCCACGATCATGAGAGCTACATTAACTCCTTCCCACGGTCGTGGGAAATGCTTTGAAATGAAAAAAAGTTTTGTTTTGTGCAATTATTGAACCACATAAGGTTAAGACACTTTACAATGGTATATCTGAACTTGATTAAGGTTTGAAATGAACTTAGTTTGATGTTGGATTAATTGGTTAAAGGTTGAATAATTTTTGCAATTTTAATTAAGGTGATAACTTAAGGAATGGAATGTTTGATATCAATGTATCAAATTTTAAAATATTTGAATTGTTCTTATGAACACAAATGTGATCCAAAGGATTTAAATAATATGATTTAGTTATAAATGTTTGAGAATTGGGAATTTGTGTGAACATATATGATGTCTGATTACGTAATGCTATTATTGATGCATTATTACAAATGCTTAAATTTATAAGGCATATTAAGTTGTTCGGGTGTGAAAGCGTGTATTCAATTTGAGCATAAGGAAATAAATTCCTACGTTATGCATTATTTCTCTTACATGTGATTCTAAAATGTGATATATGTTACGTTAAACTTGCCAAGTCCTAGTTGTGGGTAAATAGGCATGCCTAGAAAGGTATACAACTGCTTCTGTACTTAGACATTACGGTGTCTTCTGTTCTTAGACACTATAGTGTCTTCTGTTTTAGAGACTCAAGTCTCTTTTGTTTCTATAGATTCCAATCATAGGTATCTTCTGTTCTGTTCTCGTTACCCACTTCTGTAAAAAGGATTAGCAGGCAATTATGTATGTGCTTTCATATTAGTTCTACTTTGAAACAATCACGTCCTGTTCTGATACTTTTATATTTTGTTTTTATGTAAGTATGTTCTGTTCTGATGCACTTATGTTCTTTTCTAATGTAATTAATAGTCTAATTACTCTTTGATGTGAATAATTAAAGGTTGTGTGTGATAAGCCGTGATTCATTTATTTATAAATGCTAGACGATTGTTAGAAGTAGTCGCCATCTTGTATTATATTTAGTTATTCCCCACTGAGCTATATGCTTAGCACGGTGGTTTTTCCTCCGTGTGGGTCTTAATAAAAAAGATTAAGGCTACGATAACCACAATGGCCAAAGAAGGTTATGTTATGATTTAAAAGATGTTATGTTTAAGTTTTTTAGTTGTATTTAAAATTATGAGACATATTTTTATGTTGTGTAAATGGTTTGTAATGTCTATAACATGATGGATTTAAATTTAGGGCATGTATTTGATAAATAAAATGTGTAAATTATGTTCTGTTTATAGCTCAACATTCGAATGAATTGTAAAGTATGTTGCCTTATTTTTAGGCTTTACTAGAATATCTTGATATGTTCTAGGTTTGTTTTGTGTGGCATCCGTATATCCTTTTAGGGGGTATTAAGTTGTTACATCTTGTGTTATTGGCATCAAGATCCATAGAGAAAGATCTCAAGGCATTTTGGGTTTGTCTTAAGAGACCTATATCAGCAAACTTTTAGAGAGATTTTGGATGAAAGATTGTGCAACAAGTATAGCACCTATAGTGAAGGGTGATAGATTAAATTTGAATTAATGCTCGAAAAATGATTTTGAATGGAACACAAGAAAAAAATTCCATATGCTTTAGCTGTCAGAAGCCTTATGTATGCTCAGGTCCGCGCTAGCCCTAACATCGCATATGATGTTGGAATGTTAGGTAGGTATCAGAGTAACCCAGGTGACCACTAAAAGGTTGTAAAGAAGGTTATGAGATATCCCAATGGCACAATAGACTACATGCCTATGTACAGGCGAACTGAAAACCTAAAAGTAATTGGATACTTCGACTCAGACTTCTAGCTACATTGATTCAAGAAAATCATCATCTGGTTATATTTTCATGCTCGCTAGTGGAGCTATATCTTGGAGAAGTGCCAAGCAGACCTTTATTGCTACTTCTACTATAGAGGCTGAGTTCATATCATGTTTTGAGGACATCTCACATGGTGTATGGTTGAAGAGTTTTATATGTGAGCTTAGAGTTGTCAATTCAATTTCTAAGCCATTAAAATTGTACTGTGACAACTCAGCTGCAGTTTTTAAGGCTAAAAAACAAGAGTGGAAGTCGAAGTAAGCATATCGACATTAAGTATTTAGCCATAAAAGAACGTGTTAAAGAAACGAAAGTTGTCATTGAGCACATTAACACTAAGTTGATGATTGCGGATTCTTTAACTAAAGACATGCCACCTAAGCAGTTTAAGGATCACGTAGTGCAAATGGGACTTTATTCCATAATGTGATTTTTATTGTACATTTGTTGCTTCAATAGAACTCTTATTTAATTTGATGTTTTCTCGTATGGTTTTGTGCATGTATATTTTATTGTTTTGAGAAATGTCATTTAGTTTGGACCTAGAATAAACATATAGTTTATTCATTAAGTTTAAGGGCTAGTAATGAGAGACTTTATATATTTTATATATTGTAATACATGGAAGATAATACTTGTTATAAAAGGACCTATCGCCATGATTCGTATATTTAGTTTCTTGTTATGTTTCATGTTAGGATAAATAGACCAAGTGGGAGAATGTAAGATTTTTTCCCAAAATCTTTGCATATCCTATTGTTCAAAATTAGGTCCATTTAATGGTTTAACCCATTAATCACGTAAACGCCCATACATCATCATTTTCATCTTCTGTGATGGGTAGAGATGATAAAGCGATGAAACATATATTTTTAGGTCCCCATCCTTGGCTTGATGTAACTAGAACTGGACACCATCGAGTTTTGGAGATAAGAGGCTAGAAGATTCAAAAACTTTCTTGAATCATTGCTGGACAGAACCTGGGTGCAATGGTTAGAGGTATTCTTCTGTTATGCTTCCGCTTGCTAAACATTTAGCTTAACATGCATGTATCTTACTTATATGTAAATAATCTTGTGTTTTAAAATACATGCTTCAGTTTACATTATATTGCTATATTAATATTGGATATTAATATAATGTTAAAAAACTAAAACATGTTATATTTCTTTCTTATGAAGGAAGTAGTCGATCTTATAAACTAAAGTATAGAGATATTTAAACAAATGAGTGAGTGTTTATTAGATAACAAATTTACTGAACGGGCCCTGTATAAAAATTCTATTTGGAATACTACTTATATGACTATAAAAATTCTCATTGCGATAATTGTATAAGTGATCATTTGACTTGGATCTCTACTATATCTCAGGTAAGATTGATATATTTTGATACTACTTATGACCTAATTTAGTCAAAGGTAGCTCAATCGGTAGTCATTGACTATATCATGAATTATATTATAGTAGTTTAGTGATCAATATAAGATTTATCACCCTAAAGTGATTAAGGAGATTGTTCTCAATTAGTATAGATTTGAAAAATCCTTGATCAAGGTATAAGACTTTGTAAAATAGGTTACAAATTTCATTTATAAAATCAATTGCTAATGTTGGCAAACTAACATGATTAAGCTCAAATAAAGTAGATAATAATTTCATACTTTATGTATAATCAAAGTATTGTATAATTAAAGGATTTAATTATAAGAAAAAGTTATGCACAAAAAGGTTAATTAAAACTACTTTGATATTTCTAAATATACGAGCGATCATGACGCATTACTGAATAGTAACATTGATCTATAAATATAAATTATTTAAGTAAAAATTAACGATTAATTAAAAGAGTTAATTATCTAATCCTAAATATAATTTAGAGTTATAATTTATATTCATTGTCAATATATTTAGGAACCTCACACAAAAATTACGAGTTAAAAGAGAAAAAAAGGTATTTTAATCAAGTTGTACTTGATTATAAAGTTTGAGAAACTTTAGGATTAAATATGAGAAATTAAATAAATAAGAATCAATATGAGATATTGTATCTTATTTGGGGCAAATTGGTATTTAATTAGAATTAATCCTAATTTTAATTAAAGTTTAATTAATATTAGAATTTTATTTTAATTAAATTTCTAAAAGAAACCAAAACCTGTTATAATAAGCTTAGGCTCTAAGAGAGCTTGCACTTCTTGCCTAACTCTCTCTACAATAATTGTAGAGTTCTCTTAATATGTTATATGGATACTATTAGATGACAAATACATGTGGAACTATGGTGGTTGAGATAAGCTGATTTTCAAAATAGTTTAAGGAAAATGACAAGAAAAAGATCAAGTCTCACAATAAGGTATGAATTGTATATGGTAGATGAATTGTAATTCATTCTTTATTAGTTTTTTGTGTTAATTATATTATAAAATTTAAGTGATTTTATCTTCTAGAAAATCAAAGAAAATCTTTTCATTATTTTGGTATGTGCCAGATAAATCCCTGCATTGATTTTCCAACATTGGTTTCAAAGCCATTTTAATTTTATAACTTGATTTTATGTTTATTTTTATATTATTTAATTTTCAAATTGAAAATTACAAACCCTAAATAATCAAATCTGAAAAGTTCATATTAATTTCTTATAAAAGGTTGGAAATCTTAAATTATCAAATATTAAAAATTCATAGTCATAATTATAAATTTTAACTAACATAGATAATATATTTTTCTTACAAAAAATTTTACAATCCTCTTCCTCAGCAAAAACCACGATAAAATCCTAAAAGAGTTGGTGTTTATGATACCATCCGTTCTAGATCACAATAATGTTAAAAGGTAAATTATTGAATTTGGAAACTGAAGATTCATCAAGGCTAATTACAAAGCTTTAAGCCTTTTCTCCTATTATCAAGAACCTAATGTCGATAGTTAACATTTTAACCACCAAAAATATCAAAAGAAATAGTTTGCATATACCCTTCTGCAACCTCTCCAGGTGAAGGATGATTACACAATAAACTATCAACTTAGTATGGGAAAAACAAATCTATTGTCTCCCTCTCATGGTGGAGTTTTGACCATCCTTTGTTGGTGATAAGTTAAAGGAATCCAACGACAATTTGATCTAAAGACAATCTTGTTTTTGTGACTGGTTATGTTTATATTGGAATTTTATATGTTGGTCATGCTCTATCCCTGTCAGAGGTTTGATTGTAACATCCCGTCCCTATATTAAGGGTTAGGACCCGAACTTTCAGTATTTGTGAGCTCAAAGAGAAATTAAGACAATGCATTTTCTTGCTCAT
>JAOSBL010000212.1:19884339-19894836 GCA_027568915.1 Erythroxylum roraimae
AATAATAATAATAATAATAAATGAAATTAATAATAATAAGAATAACTTAATAATAAAAAAAAATCAAACATATTTTTGTTTTTAGTTTTTTATTAAAAATCTCAACCAAATAGGTTTTTGTTTTCAATTTTTATATTGCAAATCTAAACCAAATAGGTTTTCGTTTTTTTAGGGAAAAAAATGAAACTAAAAACAAAGAACAGAAATTAAAAACAACAACAAAAAAACAAAAGTAGAACCAAACGGCCCCAAAGAGTTCATAATTATAAATCTCCTTTTCTCTTCTATTGAATATTTTTGCAAGAGTGAGGTTTGATGTTGTAATGTATTGGATCTTTTGATGATTTCTTTGTATTTTTCACTTCTTTGGATCAATATCACCCATTATGAATGATCTCCATGTCTGAAATCCTCTGAATGTCTACTCCCTTTATTTACCTATGCTCACTTCTTTTTATAGTAAGTTTTACAATTTTTGGGAGATACACGGTCTGATACACGATCATGTACTGGATTTTTTATATACCAAAATCTCTAGAATTTGCAATTTTGTATAGCCTGATAAAAGTACACGAGCTCAAACATAGTCGTGTATCCCTTCTTTAATTCAAATATCTATTTTATGTCATGTTTTCATTCGAATTCTTCTCCTTTTAGTCTATGAAGGTAATTATAACCTATAAACGCACTTGAAACAAATTATGCGAAATGGTTTGGACTTAATCATAATTCAGAGATGAGTTGCTTCTATACTTTGGACGATGTGAGAATCTTTATGGAAATTAAAAGCATCACTAGACATAATCACCGTTCAATTCCTTTTCGTTATCTGGGAGTTCCAATTATGACTTCAAATATGAAGTTTAGTGACTACTTACCTATTATAAAAGAAATGAAGTCTAGAGTGATGGCATGGCATAATCGATTCCTTTCTTATGCGGCTTAACTTACACTCATCATCTTAGTGCTTACTAGTCTTCATCTATATTGGGTGCTTATGTTGCTTTGCCTCCAAAAGAATTTAAAAACCTGGCCAAATAATGAAATCCTTCCTCTGGTTGGGGTAGGTAGGTAACTCGATGAATGCACGAGTTAAATGGTGTGAGGTTATGAAGCATAAAAAGAATGGTGGTCTCAGGATTAACTCAATCTCTAATATGCAGCAAGTTTTAATGTGCAAGAGGTTAAGGAGACTATACACGGATCAAAATGCATTATGGAAAAAGTGGATTCACGAATTCTACTTGAAGAGAGATAACTTCTGGCAGGTTGAATATTCACGGGAGGATCTTGGATACTAAAAAAAATGATGAAGTTACATGAATTTACTTATCCTCACATCAAACACTCTATCGTTAATGGCGAGAAGACCTAGGTATGGTTTGATAATTGGTTAGAAATCATCCCCTTGCTTACGCTATTGATTTTCAAAGTCTTCAAAATTAGATGCCATTAAAACTTAAGGTTTCTTCATTGATTATCAGACCCGGACATGTTTTTTTCTTTTTCCTCTTTTTTCCACTTTCCTCTTTTCTCTTTCTCCTTTTTTTCTTTTTTCTTTTTTTCTTTTTTCATATAAAAATTGAAAGAAGCTACATCAACCTTAGAATCTGTTGACAAGACAAAATGTCATTTCAATGATTATAACCAATCCTCATATATACACACCCCCATACTTATACTTTTATGCATTCACAATTATCCACAATCAACAAATGCTACATTAGCTTTAAGGCTTGGGTAGGACACTTGGTTAGGTTTAAAGCATGTAATGTGGTTAACACAAAAAGAAAGGCTAATAAAGCTTAAGGGGGCTTAACAAAGGAAAATTTATATCAATGGGTAGGTTCTTTGGTTTATGTAGTTTGTAAAAATAAAGGATGCCTATATCATTTCCATGTTAATGCATGGATAAAAATATGTCTTGAATAAAATATCAAAACAAAGTCAGGATGTACATGTCATGAAATTAACACATAAACAAAAGACAATGAGACTGATATGGATTTGTCAATCTGTAAAGGCTCAAAATCTCATTGGCTTGTGTCTAACATTAGTCACTACTCTTCTAAAGTTAATGTATATTAACCAATCACAAAAGTAAAAGTATATGTTAAGTTGCCATGGATACTTTTAGTCAATTCGCTCTCTAATCATGACTATATAGTCCTAAAAGCAATAGAAAAATGAGAAAATGTTTGTTTGTTTGTTTGATTCTCTCTCTTTTTGTTTGAAAACTTAAAACATGCCTTTGTTTATTATCGCTGGCTCATGTGACAAAATTATGATCTTCAAGTGTCACAGTTTACGCTTTCTCCTTATGAGGTTTTTTAGGATAGAACCTAAGTTGATGATCTCTCATATTCAACGTCTTTCCTATCTTAAAATTCTTGATCTCTACTGAGTCCATGCACTCAAGAAATATCTCGAGTATCTCTTCACCCTTTTCTTCCTTGTTTAATTTCTTCAATCTAATAGGTAAAGGTGAAGGGTCAGTCTTAATAACAATTATGGACTCAATACTCACCTTCGAGCTAAATGATATATCCTTTTCTTCTTCGAGCTCCTTCTCCACTTCTTCTTCACTAGCAATTCCTTGAGTAGTCTTCTCAAGATTCTCAAGCTCCTCTTCACTCTATAAGGTATCTATACTAATGTCCCTTAATTTAACCTTGTTTTGAGTTATATGTGCTTAATTTGATAATACATTTAATCCATTACATTTAGTGATTACTGCTTTAAAATTCTTAAGACACTCACTTTAGTTCATATTTGATTTTAGGTGCAATTCAGAAGCAAAATAGCTAAAGTGAGTCAAAAATATAATATTTGAGCCATCTTCTTTAGATTCACACTCACTTGTCTTTATGGAGAAAGAAGAAGAAGGATTAGAGCAAGAGGAGACAAGAAAGTTCCAAAAGGAATGAAGAATAACATAAGTCATGGCTTGAGAAACATCTCACGGCCATTACAAATAACTTTTTCCCTTGAGTGTGCTCTCATGCCTATGAAACATTTTTCATGGGTGTGAGATTATTGTCATGCCTATGAAAAATGTGTCATAGGCATGACACACTAAGTCACGCCTATAACATATTGACAGCTCACCTTAAAATCCTGCTTTTTGGTATAAAAACATTGTTTTGAGGACAAAAACTTGATATTTTTTGTTTGGGGGTTTTCATATTAAGGTTGTAAGCTCTTGATTTTGAAGAAGAGAAAGGGAAAAGCTTTATTTCTTTAGAGACCCATGGAGGGCTAGCTTTCCGATGCTGGATCAGAAGTGACATCAATGCCGAATAATCCAGTTAAGCATTTCTCTCATTATTTGTTGTTCTTTCTCTTAAGGATTGATTTGTTATCCTATGTTTAATATTTGGGTGTTGTGTAAGAATGATTGAATGCTCTATTTGATTGTTTTTATGTCAGAAACCATTGCTAAAATCTTTAATATAATCCGTAATAGTTTTGTTGAAATTTATTTGTGGTAGTTAATGGTTTCAAATCATTAGGGAAAACAAAACCTAGGTTAAATGACCCAAGCTTGTGTGGTTGTTGCCGTGATTAATATGTTTTTCTAATTTGTAATGCGACCGTCCAATTAAATTTAGAGAACTTGTTCTAGGTTGTTCGATAGCTAGGTTTAATTAATGAGCTCTTCTTAATTAAACATGACCTATGGAAAAATCGAGGTTAACAGAGCTTATTGTTGACTTACGATTAATAGATTCTAGCAGAGGTATAAGAACAAAAATTCAATGAAATATGTTCAACCGTGTGCAAGCCGAGAATAAACCAATGACCGATCCCTATCGAATTCATCACTTTCATCATTTTTAGGTTGTTTAATTTAATTTGCTTTTATTAGTTTAGTTTCATTTTATTTTCTTATTTGAAAATAACCAAACTCCCCCCATAAACATAAACATAAACATAAACATAAACATAAACATAAACACCGATTCTTTTAATTTCAAAAGATTTGCATGCACTCTCTGTGGGATCAAACTAGACTCAACACTGCTATAGTTGTAGGTCTAGTTATTTTGAGTAGTGCTATGATGCACTGCGCCAATGAGATAGTTGCATCTCTCCACTTTGTGATTCTAGGTGGTTGATAGCTTCCATCATCTAACCCACTTGACTTGCCAAGTTCTGGATTCTAGAACTTATATCCTGTTGAAATTGCAAAGTATTAGTAGCAAAAGACATAAATATGTCTTCCAGAGATGTATTTGAGATGGAATAAGGGGTTTCTGGTCTATGTGGGAATTGTTGTGTGTCCTGCAAACTATCAAGGAAGTAATTTTGCTAGTTATCCCATCCATAACAGTACTCAAAATAACTAGACCTACAACTATAGCAGTGATGAGTTTGGGTCAATCTCACAGAGAATGTGTATAAAGCTTTTGAAATGAAACCAATTGGTGTTTAGGTTATAGGGGTTTTATTGGTTTTTAAATAAGAAAATAAAACTAAACCAAACTAATGAAACAACTTAAAAAAATATTCAGAAATGATAAAAAATGATGAATGCGTTAGGGACCAGATAATCAATTAAATCTTAGCCTACATGCAATTAAACATACTTCATTGAGTTATTATTCTCATACCTATCCTTGTAACTATTAATCATAGGTTAACAATAAGCTATATTAACCTCAATTTTTTCTTAGTTCATGTTTAATTAAGAAGAGCTCGTTAATTATACCTAGCTATCTAACAGTCTAGAACAAGCTCTGTAGATTTAATTGGACAATAGAATTACGAGTTAGGAAAATAGATTACTCAAGGCAACAACCACACAAGCTCAAGTGATTTAAACTAGGCTATGTTGCCCCTGATGATTAGACACCATTAGTTGTCATAAATGAATAAGAAACACAACAATTATGCATTGTATTCCATTATAGCAATGGGTTCATACATAAAAATAATCAAATAGAGCATTTAATCATTCTTACATAATACCCAATTCATTAAACATATGATAATAGAATCAATTCCTAAGAGAGATAGAATAACAAACACAATGGAGAGAATGCTTAATCGAGTTCTTCGATGTTGATATCACCAACATCAGAAAGCTTAACCCTCTATGGATCTCTAAAGGAATGGATCTTTGCCTCTTGTCTTCTTCAAAACTGAGACCTCAAATCCTCTGTGGGATCGACCTAGACTCACGACTGCTACAGTAGTAGTCTAGTTATTTTAATTTTGATTAGCGTTACGACGCGCGGTCATAACTCAAATATGACATAATACAAACTTGTATATAAGCAGGGCTAGACAGAAACTACTAAGTTAGAGAGCTACAAATAAGACCCTAACCATTGGATGTCAAGAGGCAAGATTTAGGAACAACATACCAAAATTTTATCTCGATCAGAGGTCATTTGGTCATAGATCGAGGTTGGAGCAAATTATGAGTTGCACTTTCTCTCTCTTCTGGGCACTTTTCTCGTTGGCACAACAAAATCTAATAGTCACCACACAAATATGCCATAATACAAACTCATATACAAGGAGGGTTAGACAGAAAATACTAAGTTAAAGAGCTCCAAATCAGATTCTAACAATTGGATGTCAAGAGGCAAGACTCAGGAAAATGACACTAAAATTTTATCCCGATCAGAGATCATTTGGTTGTCGATCGAGGCTAGAGCAAATTTAGATATGTACTTCTTTCTCTTCTACGTACTTTTCTCTTTTTCACAAAAAAAATCTAAGAATTATCACCAAAATAAGACATAATACAAACTCGTATACAAGGATGGCTAGACAGAAAATACTAAGGTAGAGAGCTCAAAATTAGATTCTAACCATTGGATGTCAAGAGGCAAAACTCAGGAGCAACATACTAAAATTTCATCCCGAACAGAGGTCGTTTGATTGTCGATCGACGCTAGAGCAAGTTTTAATATGCACTTTCTCTCTCTTCTAGGCACTTTTTTCTTTAGCATAACAAAATCTAATAATCATCACCAAAATATGACATAATACAAACTCGTATACAAGGAGGACTAGACAGAAAATACTAAGTTAGAGAGCCCCAAATCAAATTCTAACCATTTGATATAAAGTGGCAAGACTCAAGAACAACATACTAAAATTTCATCCTGATCAGAGGTCATTTGGTCATCGATCGAGGCTAGAGTAAATTTTGATATGCACTTTCTCTCCTTTTTATATGCACTTTCTCTCTCTTCTAGGCACTTTTCTCTTTGACACAAAAAAATCTAATAATCATCACCAAAATATGACATCATATAAACTCGTACACAAGGAGGGCTAAACAAAAAATACTAAGTTAGAGAGCTTCAAATCAGATTCTAACAATTGGATGTCAAGAGGCAAGACTCAGGAAAAACATACTAAAATTTCATCCCGATTAGTGGTTGTTTGGTCATCGATCGAGGTTGGAGTAAATTTTGATATGCACTTTCTCTCTCTTCTGAGCGTTTTTCTCTTTGCCTCAAGGAAATGTAATAATCATCACCCAAATATAACATAATACAAACTCGTATACAAGGAGGGCTAGACAGAAAATACTTTGTTAGAGAGCTCCAAATCAGATTCTAACCGTTGGATGTCAAGAGGCAAGACTCAGGAACAACATACTAAAATTTCATCTAGATCAGAAGTCGTTTGGTCATCAATCGAGACTGGAGCAAATTTTGATATGCACATTCACTCTCTTCTAGGCAGTTTTCTCTTTGTCACAAAAAAATCTAATAAATATCACGAAAATATGACATAATATAAACTCATATATAAGGATGGCTAGACAGAAAATACTAAGCTGAAGAGCTCCAAATCTAATAATGATAAACCAAATATGTCATAATACCAACTTTTATAAACGGAGGGCTAGATAGAAAATACTAAGTTAGAGAGCTCTAAACTAGATTCTAACCATTGGATATGAAGAGGCAAGACTCAAGAACAACATACTAAAATTTCATCCCAATCACAGGTCGTTTAGTCATCGATCGAGGCTGGAGCAAATTTTGGTACACGCTTTCTCTCTCTTCTGGGAAATTTTCTCTTTGGCACAACAAAATCTAATAAACACAATTATCAAGGAAGTTCTTTGATATAACAAAATCTAATAATCATCACACAAATATGACATAATACAAACTCATATATAAGGAGGGTTAGACAAAAAATACTAAGTTAAAGAGCTCTAAATAAGATTATAACTATTGGATTTCAAGAGGCAAGACTTAAGAGCAACATACTAAAATTTCATCCCAATCAGAGGTCATTTGGTCATCAATAGACGCTGAAGCAAATTTTTATATGCACTTTCTCTCTCTTCTGGGCATTCCCCCCCACCTCAACCACCCCGATCAATTAGAGATAAAAACAATTATCAAGAAAATTTTTTGGCACAACAAAATATAATTATTTTCACCAAAATATGACATATACCAAACTCGTATATAAAGAGGCCTAGAAAGAAAATACTAATTTAGAAAGCTCTAAATTAGATTCTAACCGTTAGATGTCAAGAAGCAAGACTTAGGAACAACATACTAAAATTTCATCTCAATCAGAGGTCATTTGGTCATCGATCGAGCTTGGAACAAATTTTGGTATGCACTTTCTCTCTTTTTGCGCACTTTTCTCTCCCCCAATAGATCAACTTGAGATAAAAAAAATTATCAGGGAAGTTCTTTGGCACAACAAATTCTAATAATCATTAACCAAATATGACATAATACAAACTCGTATATAAGGAGGGCTAGAGAAAAAATACTATGTTAGAGAGCTACAAATAAGATTCTAACCATTGGATGTCAAGAGGCAAGATTCAGGAACAACATACCAAAATTTTATCTCAATCAGAGGTCGTTTGGTCATAGATCGAGGTTGGAGCAAATTTTTAGATGCACTTTCTCTCTCTTCTGTGCACTTTTCTCTTTGGCACAACAAAATCTAATAGTCATCACACCAATATGCCCTAATACAAACTCGTATACAAGGAGGGTTAGACAAAAAATACTAAGTTAAAGAGCTTCAAATCAGATTCTAATAATTGGATGTTAAGAGGTAAGACTCAGGAAAAACACACTAAAATTTTATCCCGATCAGAGGTCATTTGGTCATCGATCAAGGCTAGAGCAAATTTTGATATGTACTTTCTTTCTCTTCTAACCACTTTTCTCTTTGTCACAAAAAAATCTAAGAATTATCACCAAAATAAGACATAATACAAACTCGTATACAAGGATGGCTAGATAGAAAATACAAAGGTAGAGAGCTCCAAATCAGATTCTAACTGTTGGATGTCAAGTGGCAAGACTCAGGAACAGCATACTAAAATTTCATCCCGATCAGTGGTCGTTTGGTTGTCGATCAAGGCTGGAGCAAATTTTAATATGCACTTTCTCTCTCTTCTAGGCACTTTTTTCTTTAGCACAACAAAATCTAATAATCATCACCAAAATATGACATAATACAAACACGTATACAAGGAGGGCTAGACAGAAAATACTAAGTTAGAGAGCTCTAAATCAGATTCTACCCATTTGATGTAAAGTGGCAAGACTCAAGAACAACATACTAAAATTTCATCTTGATCAGGGTTCGTTTTGTCATCGATCGAGGCTAGACAAAAAAACTAAGTTAGAGAGCTCTAATCAGATTCTAACCGTTGCATTTCAAGAGGCAAGACTCAGAAATATCATACTAAAATTTCATCCCGATCGAGGCAAGAGAAAATTTTGACATGCACTTTCTCTCTCTTTTAGACACTCTTATCTTTAGCAAAACAAAATCTAATAATCATCACTAAAATATGACATAATACAAACTCGTATACAATGAGGGCTAGACAAAAAATGCTAAGTTATAGAGCTTTAAATCAGATACTAACCATTGGATGTCAAGAGGTAAGACTCAGGAACAACATACTAAAATTTCATCCCAATCACCAGTCGTTTGGTCATCGATCGAGGCTGGAGAAAAATTTGATATACAATTTCTCTCTCTTCTGGGAAATTTTCTCTTTGGCATAACAAAATCTAATAAACACAATTATCAAGGAAGTTCTTTGACACAACAAAATCTCATAATCATCACACAAATATGACATAATACAAACTCGTATGTAAGGAGGGCTAAACAAAAAATACTAAGTTAAAGAACTCTAAATAAGATTCTAACCATTAGACTTCAAGAGCCAAGACTCAAGAACAACATACTAAAATTTTATCCTGATCAGAGGTCACTTGGTCATCGATCGAGGCTGAAGCAAATTTTGATAAACAATTTCTCTCTCTTCTAGGCACTTTTCTCTTTAACACAACAAAATATAATAGTCATCACCAAAATATGACATAATACAAATTCGTGTACAACTCTGCTAGAAAGAAAATACTAAGTTAGATAGCTCCAAATTAGATTCTAACCGTTACAACTTAGAAACAACATACCAAAATTTCATCTCGATCAGAGGTCGTTTGGTTATCGATTGAGGCAGGAGCAAATTTAATATGCACTTTCTCTCTCTTCTGGTCTCTTTTCTTCCCCCCCGATCAATTAGACATAAAAACTATTATCAAGGAAGTTTTTTGGCACAACAAAATATTATTTTCACCAAAATAAGACATAACATAAACTCGTATATAAATAGGCCAAGAAAGAAAATACTAAGATAGAATGCTTCAAATCAGATTCTAACCATTGGATGTTAAGAGGCAAGACTTAGGAACAACATACTAAAATTTCATCCCGATCAGAGGCCGTTTAGTGATCGATCGAGCTTGGAACAAATTTTGGTATGCACCTTCTCTCTATTCTGGGCACTTTTCTCTCCCCCGAGAGATCAACTAGAGATAAACAAAATTATCAAGGAAGTTCTTTGGCACAACAAAATCTAATAAACACAATTATCAAGGAAGTTCTTTGGCACAACAAAATCTAATAATCATTAACCAAATATGACATAATAAAAACCCGTACATAAGGAGGGCAAGACAGAAAATACTAAGTTAGAGAGCTCTAAATCAGATTCTAACCGTTGAATTTCAAGAGGCAAGACTCAGGAATAATATACTAAACTTTCACCCCAATCAAAGGTCGTTTGGTTATCGATCGAGGCTGAAGCAAATTTTGATACGCATTTTCTCTCTCTTCTGGGCACTTTTCTATTTGGCACAACAAAATCTAATAAACTCAATTATCAAGGAAGCTCTTTGGCACAACAAAATCAAACAACCATCGCCCAAATAAGGCATAATACAAACTCGTATATAAGGAGGGATAGACAGAAAATATTATGTTAGAGAGCTCTAAATCAGATTCTAACTGTTAGATTTCAAGAGGCAAGACTGAGGAATAACAAACTAAAATTTCATCTTGATTAGAGGTCATTTGGTCATTAATCGAGGTTGAAGCAAATTTTGATATGCAATTTCTCTCTCTTCTAGGCACTTTTCTCTTTAACACAACAAAATATAATAGTCATCACCAAAATATGACATAATA
>JAOSBL010000212.1:19907466-19918597 GCA_027568915.1 Erythroxylum roraimae
ATATAATATTAATAATATTTAAAAAATAAAAAAAATTGAACTAGTGGTCGGACCGGTCGAACCGGACCAGTCCGACCAATCAATTGACCGGTTCTCATTGGTTCAATTGAGAACCGGTTTTTATGGGTCAACCGGACCGGATAGCCGACCGGTCGGACCGGCCGGTCCGGTCCGGTTTTTAAAACCATGCTAAAATTGACTTAATTGAATTCTAAAATCTTGTTAAAATAAATTTAGTTTAATCCTATTTTATGTCAATTAAAAAATTTTAGTATTTAAATTAATTAAATTTTGATTAAGAGATTGATTAAGATTTTTAAGTAAACTTTTAAAACAATGTAAATAATTTTCAAAAACTAATCCCAAATTTTCAATCATGCTTTTCAAATTCTCTTGCTTATGTCTGTGTATTACTATTATTAGGATTGACAATTAATCTGAGTTTAGACTAGGCTGAACCAATCTGGTCTAATCTCAACAACTTTAATTCGAATTAATCAAAATTTTAGATAGTAATGGGACAGATGATGAAGAAATAATGAATTTCTTATCTTCGTTTTGATTGTCTGTGAGGTATATATGTACATGAGGTGCTAACTTTACATGTGGCTATAACAAAGTCGTAATAAACTAATACTAACTTTACATGTGGCTATAAGAAACCCGTAACAAACTAATTATGGAGAAAAATATGTACTATTTTTGCAGGAATGTTGAGTAAGAAAAGAATGAACGAAGGTTATGGAATATGCTGCTGTTGCTCTTTGTTGTTGTGGGCCCTGACGTTGTTTTAGTTCTCATTGTGGGCTTCGATGGGCCTGAGTCTGTACTAACAGCCCCCCCTCAAGTTGGAGTCGAAAGGATGAGACCCAACTTGGAAATAACATCGCAAAATTTTGGGCAAACAAGGCCTTAGTGAAGCAATCAACCAATTGAAGTGCAAAAGGTACATGTGGTATAGAGATGAAACCTTTGAAAACTACATTGTGAGCCAGGTGACAGTCAATCTCAAGATGCTTTGTTCGTTCACAGAAAATGGGATTGACTAAAATGTGAATGGCTGCCAAATTGTCACAGTGTAAATGGATAGGCAGATGTAGAGGAATGATCAGCAAGAATATAAGTTAACCATCGTAATTCACAAAGTGTAGATGCCATGCTCAGACTAACTATCTTCTGCTTTTTTTGTTTTCCATGACACTAAGGCAGATCCTAAAGTGATACAATATCCCATAATAGATTTGCGTGATGAGACGTACCTAGCCCAGTTAGATTCTGAATATGCTTTCAGAGTCAGAGAACATTTTGCAGGGTAAAACAATTTCATATCAGCACTAGAATGTAAATACCTTAAGACATGAGTTAAGGCAACCCAATTTTGTGTGCTAGGCACGCTGGTGAATTGAGTGAGTTGTTGTATCGCAAAAGCATCATCGGGTCAGGTAAAAGATAGGTAGAGAAGTTGTCCGACCAGGCAACGATATTTTGCAGGATTATCAAAGAGTGAACCCGAATCTGACGACAGTTTAGTGCCTGGAGGAGTGGGCACCTTTGCGGGTTTAAGATGTGGTAAATTGGCTTCATGAACAATATCCTGGATGTATTTCTGATGGGATAGGATCATACCGGACAGAGAACAAGCTATTTCCACGCCAATGAAATAATTGATGTAACCAAGATCTTTGATTGTGAATTGTCGTCAAGAGAACCTTTAACATCCAGGAGGAGATGTTCAGATGGTCCCATTAGTAGAACGTCATGAATGTAAATGAGAAGTGCAGTAAAATTTTGACCAGTACCCATTACAAACAAGAATCAGAGGCAGATTGAGAAAAACCAAATTCCATAAGTTTATTGATGATCTGTTTGTTCCACTGCCAGCCTGCTTGCTTTAGGCCTATAATGATTTTTCCAACTTATAAACCTACCTAGGAGGTGCTCGTGAGTAACCAAGAGGTGGAGAAATATAAATGTCTTCGTTGATATAGCCATAAAGTTAAGCATTATTAATATCATAGTTGTGGATAAGCCAGTTGTTTACAGCAGCTGTGGCTAAGAGGATGCGGACAGTAGTTAATTTGGTCACTGGAGAGAAGACGTCCGAATAGTCTATACTGGCCCATTGGCTAAATCCTTTGACCACCAAATAGGCGTTACGTCGCTCAATGGAACCATTTGGTTGGTGTTTAATTTTGAAAATCCATTTCATTTGGAGAGCTCGCTTACCCTTTGGTAAGTCAGCAAATGACCATGTACAATTCTATTCCAGAGCAATGAGCTCCTCATTCATAGGTGCGACCCACATTGGATTATCCTTAGCAGTAGAATATGACAACGGTTCGTTTTCTATAGACACTTTTGCCATGAAAGCTAAATAACTTGGGCTCAATATAATATCAAAAGAAGACGGAAAAGTTAAGGGTAGAGAGGTGACCTGAGGTGAGGATGTCGTAGCAGAATGAGCGGTGTTGACTGTGGTATCATAATCGTCGAGATATTTGGGATGGGTTTTAGTTCTGGTGCTGAAACAAGTAGGTATATGTGCAGTTGGCGGTTGGGAGATTAGGGAAGGAAGTGGGTCGATTTGCTGGTTATGTGGGTCAGTGGATAGTTAAGTTGTAAAAAGATTGGGTGAGTGACTAGGCTTGAGTATGGGTTCAAGTTCAGGTGGTGGTCTAGGCTCAGTTGTTATGATAAGATCATTTAGTTGACTGGGCCTAGTTGATGAAATGTTTTGGTGAATTGATAAGAGCCCGAATTCAAAAATGCAACAGGGTCAGTTGTGTTTTGTTGTGGAGTGCTGGGTTCTAGAATAGAGAATTAGAAGGTTTGTGCATGAAAAATAACATCGTGGGAAATGTGTATTTGATTTGTAGATAGGTCCATAAATTTAAAGCCTTCGCATCTAGACATGTATCCTAGGAACAAACATCAGTTGGCACGAGGTTCAAAATTTTCCTTATATGGTTTAGTGTTTGTTGAAAAACATAGGCAACCAAATGTACGGAGATTGTCATATATGGGAAGTTTATTGCATAACTTTTCATACGGAGTTTTCCATGAAATAAGTTTGGATGGTAATCGGTTGATGATGTATGTGGATGTAAGTAAAGCTTTGCCCCTAAAAATCATTTGGTAAATGGGCTTGAAAAATTAGAGCAAGGTAATTTGGAGAAGATGTTTATGTTTTCTTTCCACAACTCCATTTTGTTGTGGGGTGTATGGGCAAGTTCGGTGGTGTATGATTCCTTTTAAGAGGAATAGGTTTTGACATGATTTTTTTGTAAATTTAGCACCATTATCGATTCTAACACTTAGTATGGGTAAATGTAATTGGGTTTAGATAAGGTCAAAAAAATTAGAGGGTTAAGTGGACTTGATCTTTACTACTTAAAAGATAAGTCCAAGTGGCCCTAGAAAACTCGTCGACAATGGTTAAGAAATAGGATGATCCATCAATGTTTGGAGTCCTATATAGGAAGATCGATTTGCAATAATTTGAACGGGGTGGTAGCAACAATTTTGTAGTGAGGGAAGGGTTTTCTTTCTTATTTGGCTAATGGGCATAATTCACATATGTAATTACTAATTGCTAGGAATTTTAACAAACCAATTTGGTAATTGAGATAATTTGTTCATAGAAATGTGTCCAAAGCGATCATGCCATAATGTGAAGTCATATGATATATGATTACTAACGAATTTATTCATGTAAAATTGTAAAGATGGACCTTTTAGGCTTTTTGGAGGAAGTAAATGCTCGTTGGATAGTTCATAAACACCGCTCATTGCTTCACACTTTGCTACGATATAATCATCACGTAGGTCCTGTAAAAACACATGATTATCAATAAATATCATAGGAATTTTATTTTGTGTGGCAATTTTATTTACTAAAAGCAAATTATGGAAAAAAATAATGGAATATGTAGCATATCATCGAGTGCCAAGGTTGGAGTGAGAACGACTTTTCCCATATGTTCCGTCATGTTTACGGAGCCATCCGGTAGAGTCACTGGGTTAAGTGTGCTCAATTTGACACAATCTGTAAACATGGATAGATTTGGGCTCATATGTGCCACCTGAGTCTATAATCCACGAATTGTCATCATATTTATGCTTACTAAAGGTAATGTGTTTAAGGTGTTTACCGACAAAAGCATTGAAGGCCACATGATTCGCTGTTGCACCTTGTTTATCCTTAAACATAACGTTAATTCCTAACTTGTTTGGCCAAGTTGATCATGTCCACCTCTGGGCTATTCTATTTCACATCACCTTGTATATTGTCCCTTGCATCATCGATTGGACTGTTCATAGCATTCCCTGCATAATTTCCTTTACCCTTTTTCCTTTGTAATTCTTGGTACCAATCTGGCATGCCGTCTAGGAGAAAACACGTATCCTTCGTATGCCCGTGTTCATGAAAGTGATCACAAAGCTTCTCTTCTTTCCACATACTCGACTTCTTACTATTTCCTTGCCTCCCTATTGGTTTGTTACTATTGGCAGAATTAGTAAACAATGTTATGGACATTTGGTTCATATTATTTTGATCTATATTAACCGTTTTCTATTTTTCAACAGTCAAAACCATTGAATATACTTTGTTCACTTAAGGCAGGGGATTGAACAACATTATTTGGCTAACCACATTTGCATATTCTTCCCTCAATCCAAACAAAAATTGCATCAACCTATTACCATTCACAACACAGATTTATTTTGCAACTTCACAAGAACAAATTTTGTATGGCATTAAGCAATCAATGTCATTCCATAGACTTTAATTTTGTAAAATACGTTGTGACAGAGTTGTTACCTCGACGTAAATTGCTAATTTCCTGTGCAATATGGTATAAGTGAGGACCACTGCTTTCTCCGTACCGTATTTTTAACTCCTCCCAAAGATCTTGTGCTGTCGTGACTACCATGAAGGAGTTTACAATTTCCTTGTTCAACGAATTCAGCAACCATGCTATCACCAGGTTATCTACTGTCATCCATTTTCTGGCTTGAGTAGTGTCATCGTCGAGCTTCTTGATTTCGCCATTAACAAACCTTAATTTGTTTTTGGATTTTACGGCTATGATCATATATCTACTCCACTCTAGATAGTTATTTTCATTGAGTGGCGTGGTGACCATAAGACATCCTGGAGTGTCGACGGCGGTGGTTAAGTATGCTTCTACTTCAATTTCCTTTTAGAGATCCAATACTGGAGTATTGTTTTGGCTCAAATCTCCCAAGGTTTGTGTCATTTTTGTGGATTTGGTTTGATTTTAGATATTAAGGTTTATATGGGATCAGATTTGCTTTGATACCATGTAACATTTGAAGTAATGGGACAGATGATAAAGAAATAATGAATTTCTTATCTTTGTTTTGATTGTCTGTGAGGTATATATATACATGAGGTACTAACTTTACATGTGGCTATAACAAACTCGTAACAAACTAATTATGGGGAAAATTATGTGCTATTTTTGTAGGAATGTTGAGTAAGAAAAGAATGAAAAAAGGTTATGGAATATGCTACTGTTGCTCTTTATTGTCATGGGCCCTGATGTTGCTTTAGTTCTCACTGTGGGCCTTGATGGGCAGCCTGAGTCTGTACCAGCATGTTTGAGTTGTTTTCGAAAAAATTTCGAGCTTTGGATAAGCTCAATGACCAATCCTATCCACCCTGACTACATAAGAAACCCTCTGCTAAAGAGTTTCCTTCCTCCTCTCCTTCCATCACGTATGCATCACTTGTTAGCCTTTGATAGACACTAACCATTACAACTCTCAAAAACTCTCTTCCTTATGAGCCTCTACTGAAACTCCATCTTTGTTGTTATAAGCATTAATCAAATTGTTTGCCACGTCAATTAGCACATTTGCATGGCTTATTGATGGGTCTCTCCACTTATTATCCACTACATTCACCAAGATTTTGTCAAAGATCTTGTAAAGACATATTACGTAAGTCACAAATCGTTGACACTTTTGGTCATCTACTTTTCATGGTAAATTTCTTTAATGGACTTTAGTGGACTGGCATTAGACTAAACTTTTGCATTGTTTTTTGTTTCAATTGGACTCCCTTTGCTCGCCAACATGATTGTTTCTAGAAAGAGGAATACTATATTAGGGTTTTTTGAAGGAAGAGTATGTTATCTGATTCATTCTTTCTTTATTATTTATAAATTTCAGTAAGTCATGTATATTTACTTGGAGGAAGGTAAACCAAATTTGAGAAAAAGAAAACTCAAAAATCTTTAAGCCACTTCCTTAATGCTTGATTGGATTTTAGATTGCCCGAAACATAAACAAGATTTAGTTTAAATTACAAATTCAAAGCTCGATCAAGTTGTAAGTCAAACTTTTATAAAAGATTTTAGGTCAATCTTAAGTTAAAAGGGGCTCAAGTTTAACCCAATATCATTTATGACTATTATATACATATATGTATAGATATAAAATGCAAGGTTAAGTAAGTCATTCACTTTCTAAAATTCACATATATGGTATCATAGTAAGTAGATTAAATAAGTTAGATGATCTCTTATTTCAAGTTACAAGATAAGTTTTTGGTTAGGACTAATTGGTATTTTATCTATAGATTAATTCTCCAATTTTCAGATGAATTTAGGATAATTTGAATGATAAGGTTGTAATAGGTTATATATTAAGGTTAGTAGTAATCTATCTACGATAATTGAAAATAAGAGTCACAAACTAGTTCTAAATATAGAAAATTATAAACTTATTCATCAAAAGCTAATATGCTTTCACATATATCAAAGACAAGCATTATATGAATTTTCTAAAAAAAATAATAAACATAAATCTCTCCTATAGAAGAATGTCAAAGTGTGAGAAACTCCTCTATCATTTGTCTACACCCCATCTCCTCCTTACTCAATTCCCCTTAATCAACTCCTCTATCATCTCTTTACGCCCCACCTCCTCCTTACTCAATGCCCCCTAATCATTTGAATCTCTGGCCCTCCTACTACACTCTACATTCAACATTTTGCATTCTATCTTCTCCTCCTCATTATCCTCCTCGCATCATTTCCAAAATTCCATATTTTATAACCTGACACTTTCCTTTACAATACTCCATAACCTTCCCCTTCCCCTCCCTCAACCCCCACCTTAATGAATTGGAGGAAAGTAGTAGGGGAGGCTTTGAATGCCGCTCTATGCTTCTAGCCTCCTTACAATAGAGATTCAACTAAGATAGTGATTGTAGATATAAAAATCTTAAGGGAAGGAGAAAGAGGTTGGAACTCAATAGTCATTAGGTTCTTCCTAGATTGAAGTCCTTCTTATCTAGCAATTAAAAGCTAGAAACAAACTACAAGGAAAGGCAAAGGCTTATAGAAAATTCTCATCTTAAAAGAAAACTAAGGCAAAGGCTTATATAAAATTCTCATCTTAAAAGAAAACTAAGTTCTATTCAAGTTTTAAATTGAAGGAGAAGCCATAAAAATTATAAAATATAAGCTATGGAATACGTATAATCTTCCTTTTTTCTCCATTTTTAAAGACCTGGAATTAGCATTACAAAGATCATTTAAGTCAACATTCCATTTTGGGTGAACATACATAATATTTCACTAAAATGTTGGAAAATAAAGGGATTAAGCTTATTAGTAAGTTATATTGAGAAACCATTATGTATGGATGAAACCAATATTGTGAGGAAGAAAATTGGGTTGCTAAAATATGTGTTATATTGGTATAACTTAAGAACTCCCAGATACAGTACCTATAATGAATCTCAATGAGGAAAGGAAGCTACTTGAGGATACAGTGAATGTCTCGTACAACTAGAAACCAACTTTAAAACTCCAAACCAAGAAATGGAAAGTTATTAGCAAACTATTTGCAATAGGAGAAGAAGAGTTAATGAATCGTGAAAGTAATCCTTTTGAACCTATCAAAAATGTAGAAAAATCAACTAGTCTTAAGTTTAGTTTAATACCTAGTGATAAAGGGCATAAGGAACCTATTCTAAAAAACGTAAGCAATAAAAAAGATGGAAAAGGAAGAACTAATATGCAATCATCAATCACCACTGAAAAGAATCCATAACCTTTGGAGAAGGAAATTTCTAAGGAAGGAGATTCAGAGAATGCCATAGAGAATCATGAAAAAGGAAAATTCCAGAGCTCTAGGAAAAAGATATCAGGTAGAAATAGGAACGATAAGGTTTTTAAACCACCCCCTCTAATTAATGTATATATTAACATGGAAAACTAAGGTCATTAAATACCATAAAAAATATCTAGAATTAGAGATGTTGTCTTAGAAATAAAACATGTTTTGCTTGGTGTTATGCCTAAAAAGTTCTAAAAAGACCTAGGCTATCCTACTTGCAAGTATATGAGATAGTTGTTGTTGATAACCCAGGGTCGTCTCCCACGGAGGTGAAATTGGTTAACTTAAATTAAGTTTGAATTAAAAATAAAAATAAAAACAATGCATTCCTAAACATTCTATCTCGATTATTAAGTGAAATCTTTTAAGGAAAATTACAAAATTAATTTGAAAAGTAGACGGAATCAATTGGGAGAAAAGACAAATAAATTAATCGAAGTGGAAAAACTCTTGAGAATTACTAATTTAATCTCCTATGCATGATTAAGGGAAAATGATTTGATTGTTGTCTTACTAAAATTAATAGCTAGGTTCTAAATTGATTCGAATAATGAACTAGTCTAACTTTCGTATTCAACAAGTTATTATTCGAATTAATAATGAAAATCCTACTACCAATTACCACTTAAGTTAATATATTTCTAGTTCTTAATCTAAGTGTCCATTATTTCACGAGTCATAATAAACTTCATCTCTTGAATCTTCATTTAACACTAAAATGATGCAAACTTTAGCCATTCTATTACATCCATTCAGTTTGAAAATCATAACAATAAATAAGACAACATATCCATAACCCAATCATGCATTGTCACCTAAATAGCTACATTAATTCTTAAGAAAAGAGATCAGCCCATCATATCACACGCACGGTTCATCATACTCAAATACTTCAATCTCATATTACTGCTGACAGAAGTTTGAAAACAACAACCCAGCAACTACTTAAATGAACTAAATGAACTATGACAAGACAATAAGCAAAAATCGTTAAGCTAACAAGAGTATAAACTGGTTATTCTAAAGGAACAATAAACTCAAAGAAACAATCAGATGATGAGGAAAGAGATAAACAAATAGAGGGTTAAATAATGAGATATTGGAGGTCTTCTACACTATCAACTTTCAGCTTTGGCTCTCACCTTCTGCTTCAGTTGTTCTCCTATAACCAACTATTTGCTTAAGATCAACTCCAGCTCTCACTTTCGACGTCTCTTCCCAAGTCCCACTTCTCTACTGTTGCTCTCTTCTTCTCCTTCTCAGACTATCTCTATTTCTCATCTCTGATTATCTTCCTTTTCTTTACCTCTCTATGCTTACCTTCTGTTTCTCTGTGTGAGTGAACGAATGAAACAGTGAATGAAAGATGATTCCCTGTGGCCGCCACCCCTTCTTACTTTTATTACCCTCTCTTTAGGTTTAGGGTTGTGTGCCTTAACGTCATATGCTGCCATGTATTAAAGCTAGAATTAATGTTAAAAATTCTCACAGTGTGCATGGGAAGTCACGAGTGTGACTCCCTTGCCACTATACATCTATCTAGTTTTATTAGTAAATACCATTCACCATACTATTTATTGTGTCATATAAACCTATTACCATACCATTTCATATCAGATAACCCTGTGTTCTTCACCACTTCTTGTAACTCTATGTTCTTTTTGTTTCCAGTTTCTCCCTCCTGTTATTTCATTCAATCCTAAAGTGCAATTAAAGTCCCCTAAAACTATCCATGGGTTCTTGATATATTTGCTAATTCTTACTAATTCAGTCCATGCACCTTGCCTTAGGAACTTATGATTAGCTTCATAAACCATTGTTAGTGAAATCTCCTTACCAGTTTCTTTCATCCAAATGTCATAGTGTATTAGTTGGTCATTCTTAAACTTACTTACTATCTTCACATTATGAAAATTAAAACCAATTACTACCCTTCTATTCACTTGATGATCAAGGTTGGTAACCACCTTTTGTCCTTTATCTAGGAATCATAAAATGCTCTCCAGCTTTTCCCTCTTTATTTTAGTTTCCAACAAACCGACAAAATCTAACTTGCTCTTTTTAATTAACTCCTTGACAACAAGTTTTTTATTAAGGTTGTTAAGCCCTCTAATATTCAAGGCAATTATCTTCATCATCTTTTCTTTTTCTCAGTTCCTCTTAGGTTTTCTATTCAACCCCAGTGAAGTTAATCCTGCATCATGTTTAGTACCTGATACTTCACCTCTTTCCATGACTAGGGTGCCTACTAGTCTTCCCTAATTCCCATTTTCAGCTCCTTATTGACTTATTTCCCTTTCTCTATTATATTTGTGACCTCCAAATCTAAGTCCTGTTCAAATTGTCCAACATCAGACTTTCCTTTTTCTGCCTGAATGTTCTCCACTAATATTGTTATTCCCTTAAGATCTTACTTCCCCTTAAGATTGTTCTCCAACACTACTGTTGTTTTCTCCTATGCTATATGTAACATCTCATCACCGATGGGAAGGGTCAATTGGTCATTTGGGACGGGTTAAGAGTGTGTAAATTTGTCTCGGCATGTTCATGCATGATATGGCCTCCATAAACACATAAGTTGTAATTTTTGTATATGCACATGACTGTACATGCATTCATGACATTTCCCGGCATATGTGTCTATAAATGTGTTTATTGTGAAAAATATGATTTTGTGCTTGAAAATTTAATTGGAGTGGATTGTTATGTGTTTTACAGTTTTGGAGAATTTTAAAAAAAATTTTGGCAAATTTCGGGAAAATTTTCGGACCTGAAAAATTGCCAAGGGGCGGACTTATTGGATTTTCGGTACTGGAAATGACTGTCCAATGGCACTGGAAATTGGATACATGATTTTTGGATTTATTATTTTGAGCCATTGGAATTTGGAGAGAAATTGGAGTAGAAATTGAATTGTTATTGGAGAGGAAAGAAATGAGTGGTTAAAAACAAGACAAGTGGCAAGTGACACTTGTCA
>JAOSBL010000212.1:19921733-19936520 GCA_027568915.1 Erythroxylum roraimae
CTTAAGATAGTGTGAATTGTGAAGAAAGTAAAGGGGTGATTGACTTCATTGACTATAGTCAATGGGAAGAAATTATTCAAGTAGTGAAATCGGATATCACCCACGATGTCAGGTTCGGGTCCTGCGGGAGTGGGATGCTACACTATCTTCCCCTCTTTATTATCCTTTTTCCTCCATACATTCTTTTCTTCTTTGGTCTTAGGTTTCCATATATAAGTAACACCTATTACATCTTCTTCCAACCCTCCATCCTTCAACTTCATAATTCTAAGTTTATCTGTTAGTTTCTTCGATATATCTATATTAATGCATACTCTTGCATACATTGTCCTCTTCATTAAAGCAGTATTCTCATCTAATACCAATGGTTTTCTATTTTACATGTAGCTCATACCTTCAGTAGACCGGTACTCTAACGGCACCTTGTGCATTTTTATCCATAATGTGAGATCCTACATCGATTGGAGAGGGGAACGAAGTATGCCTTATAAGGGCATGGATGCCTTTCCCTTACAGGCGCATTTTCTATGGCCTAATATACCGGATCCCATCGAAACTCCGAGGTTAAATATGTTTGGGGGAGAGTAGTTCCAGGATGGGTGGCCTCTTGGAAAGGTCTCGGAAAAAGCAAAACCGTAAGGGCTTGACTGGGCCAAGGCCCAAAGCGGACAATATCTATAAGCTGGTGATCTGGGATGTTAAAGGCGGTATCAGAGCCGTTACCCGAACCGTTGTGCCAGCTAGGCTAGACCCCAAATTATTTTTTAATTATTAATTAAAAAAATTAGTTTTCAGGAATCATCATAATCAAGAGTTTAAAATTTAAATTACTAGTTACACAACTGCATATGTTTCAATAATTATAATAATATTAAACGCAATTAAAAATTAAGCATAATTATAATAAATTATGATAATAATTCAAATCACAATTGCAATTATCTGGCAGAGCTTAATTAAAAACCTTGGTGATAATTAGGAATGAATTATTTGGCAGTTGTAAAGCACAATTGACATTCCACCCGGAAAGAGTAGCATATATCCATGTTCCGTTACAAACGGAATGGAATATATACGCGGGGGCCGTGTGGTAGAAAGGAGATGGAGCAGTGTATATCGAATATATACGAGGGGGTCGCGTGGTAGAAAGGAGACGGAGCAGTATATATCGAATATATACGTGGGGGTCGCGTGGTAGAGAGGAGATAGAGAAGCATCTTGCATAGCCCTTTTAGTAATTGAGAGAATGAACTTGGCTGCCGACGCCTACTCATGAAATCTAATCGTTGAACTTTATATATTTGACAAATGGGAATCGAAACGGGAATGGGAATGGTTCACATCTAAAACTATAATGCTACTGTAAATATTTAGACCTTCCTTCTCACAGTCACACACACACAAAAAATTTAAAAAAAAAGAGTGAGAGAAAGAGAAAAGGTCCTTTCATTTTATTCCGCGGAAAAACATGCATTGCCGCCTGTGTGTTGACACGCCGATAGGAATTTTCTTTAGAATATAATCTTGTTTAGAATATATGCATGTATAAGCTTTTTAGCATAAGAAAAAAGATAACATGAGAGAACGTGCATTGCTTGAATTTTCTAAATAAAATTCCTATGCTATAATTTAGGCCTTCCTTCTCATAAAAGAAAAAAGTCCCTTTCATTTTATTCCGTTGGAAAATAGGCTTTGCCGCCTGTGTGTTGACGTGTCAATCGGAATTTTCTTTACAATGTACGCATTGTTTGCTTTTCTGCATAAGAAAAAAGATAACATAACGTGCATTGCTTGAATCCAGGATAAAACTTTGGATTACGAGTGACATTACGGATTTATTTGTTACAATAATTACAGTTAGTCTGTAGCAAAATTATAGTCATGTTTAATCATGCAAAGCCCATAAGATAGAATACCAATTATTAGTGCGATTTCAATGTAATCCTATCTTGATCTGTTTGGAGACAAATATAACTCTCTAAAAGATCAAATAAATATTAACTACAAGAAATAACTCTTCAAATTACAGTAGTAGAAAAATATAAGAATAAGAAACTAACGATGAAACAAACATCAATATTTAACGTGAAAACCCATCAAGTGTAAAGGGAAAAAATACGGGACAAACTGACAAATAAATCTCTAAATTCAATAAAGATTTATAGAAAAGAATCGATCTCTCACCCCTATAACAACTAGTTGTCTTGTAAAGTTTTAGGATTGAAATCAAAGTTGATATCATAATGAACAAATTCTCAAACCAATCCCAAAAATAATCAAACAAGGATAAGAATCTAACTCTCTTTGCCTTCTCTCTATTTTTCCTCACTTTTGGACGCTGTGACCACACTCTCTATCTCTTGTTATGTAGTAAGATTCAAATGAACCATTTATAGGCATCTCTGACTTGATCATAGCTAAGCTAGAATCCTAACTGAACTCAACTAGCTGGATCAGATCTTATCCTAATCAGATTACGTCACATTATCCATTAAGATGATGTGGATTTTATATGATATGATTTATCTACATAACATCCCCATCTAAATAGGACCTATCTAATAAGATTTATCAACATCACAACTAACAAGATAAGAGATTACATCTATCTAGGAATGATAGATCCATATCTACGAAGATCTCAATTGTCTTCAGATAATCCTTCCACATCTATCTACTGTGATCTAATCCACCACATCATCCAAGATTTCAAAATTCGTTGGGCACTCAATAATTTTCCCCTCTAGCCTAAATATAGGAAGACACATTATTCTCCATCATCTACTTAAGATAAATCTTAGTAAGCTTACTGAAAAGTTAACGCTTGTTTCCGAGAACCACTTAGTCAACATATTAGCACCATACACATCCATATGAACCTTCTTTAACATTAATTATTTCCCTTCTATCACAAACCTTAACCAGTGATATCTGACGTCTTCACAAAATGCAACCTCTTGCACATCCTCAGGCTTCCCCTCAGTAGTAAGTAATAGGTACTCAGATCTTAGATAACTTGTGAAAGGTCTTTTCTCCCTGATTGACCTATAAAGTTTTATTTCATCAGTTGTTGTATCCTATCACTCCCCTTGCTCATTATCATTAATAAAGTCATAAAAATTTGAATGCACCAACTCTAATAACTCCAGCTTCCTTGCAGATCTTCTCTTGAAAGAGACTATATGCTGCTTTCCAACCAAAAAATGATCACAAGAACTAAGCAGTTGTGAGTTCTTAACTGGAATAAGGGATTTTCCATATAGCAACTTTAATCCCTTCTCACTTGTGTATCCTAATCATTGCTGCCACAAATTCAGTGAAGATTCCTCTTTGGCTGTGTATAGTTCTCCACCACCATACAACTTTAATTGTTTTGCATAGTGAACAACATAACTCTCCTTAGGCTACTGTCATTACTCCTTTGGACAGTTTCCACTTCCTATCACTAAAAGTGTGCTTAAATCCTTCTTAATCTAACACATTCACAGATAACATATTTTGTTATGTCAAGAAGACTTCACTTCTTTTATTAATTTTGATGAAATTAAAATAATAATAATCATAGAAGTGTGTGAACTGTTTTGATGAATTTATTAAGTGCGCAGATAAATGTAAGTAGCACAAATCATTAAATCAAGACGATACATTAGTAAAAGCTGAATAGGACGAACCAGACGGAGTGCTTAGTCTAAGACACCAGACGAAGCTTATAAGACACTAGACGAAGCATATGAAACTATGCAAGACGATGAAATTGAAGAATGTACTAGACGTCAGTTAGTTAGAGTTAGTTACAGGACTTGACTAATAACTGTTTTAAGAAGATTCGACAAGCAGACTTCTCAAGAAGACCGTTGAAGATTTAAGCTATAAATGTTAGTTATATTCATAAACAACAATACATAATGATACATTACAAAGAGAGAAAAGAATTCTAATTGTAAAAGCTCAAGTGAGAAAAGAGAGCAAATACATATGTAACGTGAAGCTCAAACAATATCTTTTCGAGTGAAAAGAAAAGCTAGAGCCTGAAGAGGCTAAGGAAGCAGATAAAGAATACTTTGTGAAAGAGACCTAAAGATGCTTTGGAAGTGTAGAAATAATACTTGTAACGTTGAAGGTTATAGTGAAATCTCAGACGAACTCTGAGGACTGGACGTAGCCCAAGGTTAAGGGTTAACCAAGATAAATCGCGGCGTCATATTCTCTAACTCTTATCTCTTTAATTTTCTTGTTGTTAGAAGAACAGATACTGATTTTTTCTATTGCATTACTCACCAAATTAAGTGAATTGTTTTCATCTGAATTTGTCAAGAAAATCAAGAAGATTTTAAAGATTGATATCTTAAATGATTTGACACAATTCAACCCCCCGTACCCCCCCTCCCTCGTTCTTATGTATTTTACATATTATACGTGATTTCTATATTAACAAGTGATTTACTTTAGTTGGTATTAGAGCAAGGTTTCCAAGAAACACTGTTACAAAGTGAGGACAAAGATCCATGGCTGAATCATATCTTTTTATAGCCGAAGGTGCCTCAGTCTCAAGACCCCCTACATTCAATGGTGAAGACTATCATTATTGGAAGGACAGGATGTGACTCTTCATAGAATCCACACATATTGATCTTTGGGATATCATTGAAAATGGACCATATATTATTCCAACAGACAATGAAGGAGATATCATCTCTCATGACCAATGGACGGTTGATCAGAAAGCTCGCTTTCAATTAAATTCAAAAGCCAAGTTCTTCTTAAGTTGTGCTCTAAGTAGAAGTGAATATGATAAGGTTTATGAATGCGAATTTGAAAAGGAAATATGGGATATATTAGCCATTGCACATGAAGGCACAAACCAGGTGAAAGAATCCAAGATTAGTATTCTTGTTCATCAATATGAATTGTTCAAGATGAAAAATGATGAGACTATTGATCAGATGTTTGGACAATTCCAAACAATTATTAATAGACTTAAAGCTCTGGGGAGAATCTACGAAAGTCAAGATCATGTCAGAAAGATTCTCAAAAATCTTCTAAAAGATGGAGACCCAAAGTAATAGCAATACAAGAGGCCAAGGACTTAAGCAAGCTAAAGCTAGACGAATTGCTTGGTTCACTGAAAATCCATAAAGTAGAGCTTGATGCGGAAGACAAACCTAGAAGGGATAAATCTATTGCATTGAAGGTTGGTCAAAAGAATCAGAGGATGCAGAAAAATAGAAGCACATCTTCAAAAGCTTTAAAGATTGAAGAAATCAATAATGATGATGTTAGTGAATCTGATCAAGACTCAAGTAAAGATGAAGATGAATTATCCTTTATTTCAAGAAAGATTATAAGGATGTGGAAAAAGAAATCGAAGGGAAATGAAGACTTCTCTTTTAAAAAGAATAGCAAAGACTATTTGAAGAATGAAAAAAGTTCTATCGTCTGCTATGAGTGTAACAAACCAGGACATTACAAGTCTGAATGTTCGTTGTTCAAAAGAAAACAGAAGAAAAGTCAAAAAAACAAAAAGAGCATGATGGCAACATGGGAAGATCTGGATTCGTCTGAACCTGAATCTGACTTAGAAACATCAAAACAAGCAAATATATGCTTAGTAGCTGAAAGGAAATGTGATGTTGAGGTAATTTCTAACTTTGATGATCTTTAGGATGCCTATTTAGAATTGTTAGAAGATTCACATGTTATCTTAAAACAATATAGGTTATTGAAAAAAAAAATTTGTTGAAAATTTGAAGAACACAAAACTCTTAGAAGAAGAAAACGTTTGCCTCAAGAAATAAGTAGACGGTATGAAAAAGAAAGTAACTGTAGATAGATCTGAGGAAATTAATCAACTAAAACAAAGGATTAATAGTCTTGTAGCAGATTTATCGAAATTTACAGAAAGTACAAAAAGGATGAATAATATGATTGGAAGTTATAGACATCTAAATGATAAAAGTGTTTTAGGCTTTAATAATAGAAATACTATTCATAATAGTAATGTTCTTCATAATAGGAGTTTTGTTCCCAATAGAAGGAAAAAGAAACAATATTCTTATTATTATTCAAAGAAAAATTGTAAGACTAACCCCAAGGAACCCAAGAAAATATAGGTACCTAAGAAGGATATAATATATACTGCAGATATCCTTTCTCGGAAGAAGCAACCACCACCAATGGTACTTGGACAGTGGCTGCTCGCAACACATGACGGGCAGAAGCTCTATGTTCCTAGACCTCTAATATAAGCAAAGAGGATTAGTAACTTTTAGAGACAACTAGCAGGGCAAAATAGTTGGGATCGGAAAAATTGGTAAAGATTCCTTTCGTATATTGATAATGTTCTGCTAGTTGAAGGCTTAAAGCATAATCTAATTAGTATAAGTTAATTATATGATTCTTGTTTTGAAGTATCCTTTAATCAAAATTCTTGTTTAGTCAAAAACAAAGACGGTTCCATATTCTTTTCTGCCAAGAGACGAAACAACCTCTATAAAATCTAAGCAAGAGGAAGAAAGAAGAGAATAAAGAAGAGAATGAAGAAGAGAGAGAAGGTGAAGTTTTAGCTGCTGCTTTAACCTCCAATCCTCAAAGTTTTCTTTTCTTCTTTTCATATTTTATTTCACTCATTTGATGTATAAGATGGAATTGATGATGATGAATTTTGGTTAAAGGATTTTGTAACTTTTCTTAGGGATTTATACTTGAGTCAATGTTAATCTACTTGCTTTTGTCGTTAATGATGCTGGGTGTTGTGATTATTTGTTGTAATCAATTGTTTACTTTTTATTTAGTTTTTATTTTCATTTTAATAACACTTGTAGGACTTAGACAAATTAGGATTCGATTAGTTCACTAATTCCTCGTGAGACCGACACATTATATACTATGCTACGACTGGTGCGTTTGCAGAATATGGAGGGTTTTATAAGATTAAAACTTGCTCAATAAGTTTTTGATACTGTTGCTGGGGAATTAGTTTAGGAATGTTTGAATTCCTTTATTTTAAGGAATTATTTCCCTTTTTTGTGATTGTGGTAACCAGTCACACAAAATTAAAAAGAATGAAAAGAAAGAGAAGGATGTTTGGGTGTAAAATAAGAGACACATTAATTTGGACATCACAAGGTAATTATGAGGAATTCAAAAAGTTAAATGCTAAGAAGAGATAAAAAGAACGATGATGGAGGAAATAAATCATAGGGAGCAAAGGACCTTGCTAACTTTAATGAGGCACAATTTGGTCAGAGAAGTAATTATCCTTATTGGAATATTTTCAATTTGAGGTGGCAAAACCACCTAGATTTCTTTTGGTCTAACAATGCAAGAACTCAAATGGGAATTCAAAGTCTGCTGAATTTCAACAAGATGAGTCCAGTTTATGGGATTCTAAATTGGACAAGATCATAGACAAGCTCATGAGCATGGAATAGGCCTATACATTCCTCCTCCACCTTACACACTGAAAATACCATTCCCATAAAGACTTCAGAAGAAAGAATTAGACATACCATTTACAAAGTTCATGGAAAAGCTAAAGAAATGGAAAATTTACTTGTCTTTTATGGAAGTGTTGAAACGCAAGCCCAAGTATGTAAAGTTCCTTAAAGACATATTATCTGTTAAGCGGACTTGGGATAATAATCAAACGGTAGCTATGATAGAAACCTCCAGCTCCTTAATTACCAACCATATGCCCTCACAGTTGATAGATCCAAAGAGCTTTACAATACCCTTTGTAGTTGGTAATTTAAAGATCTCAAAATGTTTATACGACTTAGGCATAAGTATAAACCTTATACCTTTTTCAATTTTTAGGAAAATGGGACTAAGAGATGTGAGCCCAACATCTGTTCGTATTTAGTTGGTAGATCAATTGATAAAGAAACAGTTTGGCGTGGTAGAGGATGCACTTGTAAAATTGGACAAGTTTATCATTCTTGTGGATTTTGACGTGGAAGAATTTGAAGGGGATCAAAATTATCCGTTAGTTTTTGGTATACCACTTTTGAACAATGGAAAAACTTTAATAGATGTCCATGAAGACAGCTTCATCCTTCAGATTGGAGATGAACAAGTGAAATTCAACATGAATAAGATATTAAAAAATCCAAAGGAGGGTAGCTCATTCATGAGAATTGATAAAGTCGAATCTTCAAATGAGTGAGAAGAAGAAGAATAGAAGAGAGCGAAGATTGAGTTTGAAGCATATAAGGAAGTCTCTATTCTTGAAGCAAAAAAAGAAGAGAACGAAGAACAGAGGATACAAGACATAGAGGATGAAGAAGATACAAAAGTCTATGTTCATAAAGTGAAAGAAAAGGAGGAGGCAGGGTTAACTAAGGAAGAACAAGAAAAACTCACCCTTTTACAGCACAAACTGTTGGATTCTATAAAAGATTCAGGGAGTTTTGTTATTCCCTATTTTATTGACAGTTCGTTAGTAACAAGGAAATTGTTGAACTTAATTAGTTTTATTAATTTTATCAATATTGTCTTTTTGATTATCTTCCAACATGTAGCTTATTTACAAACTACAGAGCTAAAATTGGGTAATAAGGGTGGAAGCAAGCTACTCCGAATTGATCTCGGTCAAGTTTCGAAGGATACAAGGTCAAGCTAATGACCATAACTTAGCATGTTTAGTAGTTAGAATGAAGTTTTTGTGTAGTTAGATTTGTTTTAAATTTTAAAAAGAAGTATTTAATGATTTGAAATGGTTTGGATTGTTAACCCTCTTACTCCTTTGAAAGCAATTATAACATAGGGTAGCAATCTTGGGAGTCAAGAGCATTTGGTTTCAGACTCTAACGCCATCACCACCTTAATCACCATGACAAGTCCTTATGCTCCACCTTTTGTCCTTTTATTTTATTTTATTTTTATGTTTTTTCCTATCATTTTGTTTTATTCCCACCTTATGTGTTATTTGTTTTTCTCACATTGAGGACAATGTGTTGTCCAAGTGTGGGAAGGGTTACGTTATGTGCATTATATGTTTTATTTTGAGTGTAAATTTTGCACATTATATGTTATTTTTTTTATATTTACATGATGTGACATGTGTAAATGTGTTAACGGATAGAACTTAATGAAATCGATTTAGCTTTGAGGATAGTATAGATGTCAGTGGACTGGGCTGAGCTCGGGTTGCTTCTGGCTCAGCCTGACCCAACCCTGGATCCGCGTGACCCTACAGGCCACAGATCTGGTTTTTGAGGTTTTGTCTTATTTCTACTGCGTATATTTGATATATATTATATATGAGATGCATGATCGGAACCTAACATAAACCACTTACCAAAATCTTAGCTGATAGGTTAAAGAAGGTGCTCCAAAATCACATTAATATCACACAATGAGCTTACATCCCTAGCAGAATTATAGGAGATCACATACTTTAATTCAAGAGTTGATAAAGAATAATTCAAAGAATAATTCCATTGCTATAAGAATGTTGATGATAATTCTTATAGCAATGGAATTTCCATATTCTTTTACTTAGTTGATTAGCCAATGCATCATTACTTCTAATTAAATATCTTGATTAATGGATAGTCCACTAAAGCCTTCAAAAGCAATAAAGGGATTTGATATGGTGGTCCTACCACCCAATACTTATTTACATTATTCATGGAAGTCTTAAACAGAATTCTTAAAAGAGTAATTAAGAGGTCCAAACTTTTCAAATTTCATTCCGAATGTACAAAAATAGGAATCACCAACTTAAGTTTCATCGATGACTTAATCCTTCTATCTAGAGCTTTCTCCAATTCAGTCGCGGCCATCATAACTACTTTTAAGATATTCAATAGACTATCGAGGCTTGAAGTCAATTGCATCGAGAGTAAGATTTACCTATCTAAAAGTGCAATGGAATAAGAATAAAACATAATGGCAATTATTGGTTTTAACTTACATCATTTTCCTATGTTGTACCTTAGCATTCTAGTGTCAATCTCAAGAATGTCCTTAGATACTTCTCAACATTGTTAGACAAGTTCAAAAATAGAATATCAAGTTAGAGTACCAAAAAGTTGTCCATTGCTAGTAGAGCTCAACTTATTGTTCCTGTACTAATTTCCGTTAATCTTTATTGGGCTACTTATATTGCATTTTCCAACTGTGTAATTAAGAGTATTGATAGGACTTCCAAGAAATTCTTATGGTTAAGAAGCAAGGAAATGGAAAATAAAGCTAGAATAAAATGGACTAAGGTATGTACTTCAAAGGATGAAGGTGGTATAAGCCTTAATCCCCTAAAAACTCCAAACTTGTTAAGGCTTACCAAAATAATTTGGAGGCTGCTAAGGGATAAACAAACCTTGTGGTCGAAGTGGATATATGAATTCTACATCAAAGGAAAGAGCATATAGAACTTCCAATTTACAATAGCATCTTCCACAACAATGAAATTCATTATGAAAATCATAGACAAGATAAGATTGGTTTGTAAATTTGATTGGAAATAGGAAAGCAACAAGGTTCTAACCTAGCACTTGGTTGTTTATAGGGCCATTTAACAACTTGAACTTTGTACCAACCCTTAAATCACTGTTACATCAAAAGGCAACAATAGCAATGCAACTTTGTGACAAGGAAATCATCAGAGAAGCAGCAATACCCAACTCTATTAGCTCAGAAATCATCCACACTAGGCTTAAAGATGAAGAAGACACCATAATAACAAAAAAGAATAGGAAACTTTGCAAATCGTTCTTGTAGGAAAAATTTCCAAGGCAACATTGTGAAGATCCCTTAGACTAAGATTATTTGGTTTAAACACTTACTACCCTATGCATCTACTACCTTGTGGATGAAAATGAAATGTAAACTGCGAACAGTTGACATGTTGGCCAAGTTTTTGATCTTACATAACTAGTGTGTTCTATGTAAAAGGGCTGAAGAGAGCATCAATCACTTATTCTTTCAATGTGACTTTACTGAAGAAAGATAGAAAAAGGTCATAAACAAATGCAACATAGTTGAATTCCCAGGGGCGTGGAGGGAGATAAATCAGTGGTGTTCTACCATAAGGCACTCTAATGAAGTTGAAAAGTGGAGTTTCTACTTATCCTTTTCATATCTTGTGACAGCCATATAGGATAAGAGGAATAAACTAATTTTTCATAACTCTAGCAGTGACAAGTAGCTATTTGACATGGAACTTTTGCATAGGATTAGACTCCATATTTACTTCTTGGTCTGTAATTGACAATTCTTTTTAACTGTTTTTGCTTGCCTTTCAAGGCATAATTCCATTTATATTTCTCAACCAAAAAAAAAACTGCAAAGCACTGGCGTATTTCCAAATAATAATTGTAAGGGAGTCCTAGTATAGGCCAGTTGACAATTAAAGAGACTATTGTATTAAAGCAGCACTCGTGACACTTGCTCTCCCATATTCTCACCCATTTTTGCCAAACATAAGCCAAGTTATATTTGTAATTTTTCTGAAAAGGTTACTATCTTGAAAGAAAAGGTTCGGACATGAGGCTAACGTTTCAAAATATTAACGATATCACTCCCATTCCTTACATGTACTTTAAAATTATAGGGTGATAATTTTGTTAATTTAATCAGGTGGCTAAGCTTTATTGAACAATTTCTGGATATAATTGCCCATGTTTTGTCCAGAGGAATAAATTCACAAGGATTATGCTGATTGGAAATTAGGACACCAACAACTCAAAAGAAAATTGATGCCACAATTAATTTTTCTTTAGACTTTCAAACTTGTTTATTAACTAAATGCAAACGTACACCCTGCATAGTTTGTGGAATAGCGAAACGCATTTTGTTTTGTGTTACAAAGACTCAAATTCAAGGCACAAATTTAGGAAAATGACAGTTATTAACTGGGCAAATCTGACTGACTAGGAAGAATCAAGCCCATTTTGCCATAAGGGACATGCCACCAGCACCCAAAAGGACAGCCACGCATGACTTGACCTGAAGCTTGATGCTATCTTGCAACTTTGGTCCCATGAAATCAGCAGCGAGAAGGTTAACTAGTGCCATGTAGATCAGAAGACCAGCAGACGATGCGTTAAGTAGCCCAACTGTGATAAGTGCAGTGGGACTGTTCTCCTTGTAGGTTTTGGATAAGGCGATGCCGAGTGCAATACCAAATGGTGTTGTTACAGAGAAGAAAAACGCCATCACCAACTTTTTCAAAAGCTTGTATTCGGCCTGTTTGTAGGTCAGCATGAATAAAACGTGTTTAATCTTAGTTTTTTTTTTTTTAAAGTTTTAGAACATTGGACGTAACTGATGGTACTGTCAATTAATTGAAGTTTTAACCTGGAGAATGCAGCTGCCGAGGCCCATTCCTTCAAACATTTGATGGAAGCAAAGAGCAGCCACCAGACCTTTTATTGAGCAAGTGTTGTTCGACGCTCCTAGAGAGACGCCTATAACAATTGAATGAACAATGATGCCTAGTTCTAATACCTGCCAAATGCACGCACTGATAGTTAGAATGTTGGAAGTACAAACAAGAAGAACAGATAACACTGGCCTCATACACGTTGAAACACAGGTTTCCTTCCTAATAAAAACTAAATGAAAATGGTGATTAATCGCGTAAAAGAATTTTAACTTATTTTCAGTGGAAAATTTTAAAAGTTTCATTAAAATTTGAAACTGATAACTAAATTAATTGAGATCTAACTATTCAATTAGAAAATTAAGCAGTCATTTAGAAAATATTAGCATGATATTCTGACAGCAGCATTTTCGACTACCCATACTGTGAGTAAGAATAATACTGACCATAGCAATAACACGGTAACGAAGAAGTTGCTCGCCTTCGGATTTGGTTTGGGGATGGTAGTGAGTGTGAAAATGCCCAAAGTTGGCCATTCCCATCTCTCTGTCTCCATCAACAATATCATTAACCTCCGGGTTCACCCCTCCATGATTTTTCTTGGTATACACACTAGTGGCCAAGGAGTCCACCATCAAAGTGAATAAAGCAGATAACATTGCCACAAACCCTGTAAAAGGGAACTTGTGCCATGGATTTTCTTTCAGACAACTTGAGGATAACATGTCGAACGAATCTGGTAGAACGTGCATGAAGCCAGTAGCTAGGATTATACCAGCCGCAAACGCCTTCACAATCACAAACAGATTTTTGTCAGGTTGCAGAGCTGGGATTGAACGTGTCAAAAGTGGTGAACCTACACCTATCATGCTAGTGACTAATATAGAGACAATGGCTATGATCTTAAGGGGAAGTGCTTTTGCTTTGTCGTTGCAACTGATTGATTCTGTGTTGCATTCGTCAACTACTGATAGTGCTAAAGGTGTGAACATGGAGAGCACAACAAAAAAGATGGAGAATAGCCTGGTCAGTTTGAGGGTAGCCATAGCTTCTTCTAATTAAGACTTATTGTAGTTGTTACTATCTATCTATCATGCGACTATCTATGGAGTACAAACGGAATTATTGAAGAAAGAATGAAAAAACACGAGGAGAACTAGAGAGAGAAAGAAAGAAGACGACAACAGGGGAAAACAGAGGAGCTTTTACAACTCAGTGAAAGACTGAGATTTTATTCAACGATTGTATATTACAACTTCAGTAATCGACTGTACATCTATAGCTATTTGCTAACTGTCATCTAACTGATTGTAACCGACAATTCTTGAGTCTTGCCAACTGCTACTTTATTCTTTACGTCTTCTTTATTTTACGTTGCCGCATGGCTGTGTATGAACATTGCTCTTCTCAGAATTTCTGAGACACATATCTACACTTATCTGCCTAATTTAGGATGCCATTGTGTTATAAATACCGAGTTCTGGTGTGCTGGGTTATTTTTCAATGTGCATTGTTTATTAGGTCAATGCTTATTGAGAGATGAAGCTCCATTTCTATCTTGTATTCCTTTGCATTAAACAAACCAAATGCAAGAATATTGACTTTTACTGTAAATCTCAACTTGTGCATTCTATGACAGCGTGAGAATTATATGCATTATACAGAAAGATAAGGTAGAAGATGCAACTGGGTTAATTCAAATACATTTCGTTATCAATTTTGATTATCGTATTCGTGTAGATAATCTTGCTATTTATCTCGATCAAACGTCACTTGATGCTCTAGAATTTCCATGTACAGAGAAACAATTGTAAGTCTTTATCGTGGTGAAGTCATTCCATTTAAAATATGAAGCATGAAGTCTTATAACTAGTAGGTGTGTGAATAAATTAAATATATACCACTTTAATTGGTCACTGAATACCATAAAAAATAGTTGTATTAATATTATTACCTTTAATATTAGAATACAACTATTTTTAGGGTATATAGTGACCAATTAAAGTAGATTTTAATATATTTAATGCTTTTAATATTAGAATGATTTTACTAGTTTCTAAAAAGTGTATATGTGCTTCAATTTAGTTAAAAAAACGGTACAGGTTATTTGATAATTAAAAAAATAATTATATCATTTTTATTATATATTTTATAAAAAAAATCAATATCACATTTTAATGAATCGATTTTCAAAATCATGTCCATCGTAATAAAATATAAATGATGATGGAATATATGTGTGTGTATGTATATAATTAATAGTCCTCTTAAGTATCAAATTATAAAGGCTTTCAAACTAGAGCTAAACCGAGAGCTGATCGCCTGTCTAATGCTATTCTGTCCATCCTTATCTAATTTACAAAACGTCGTCATTCTATTTAAGACCATTCCTCACTTTCCTTCTTATTTTCTTTTGCTTCCTTTGCACGACCAACGTAATTTAATTTAATATTTTTTATAAT
>JAOSBL010000212.1:19946507-19959163 GCA_027568915.1 Erythroxylum roraimae
CATGATTTCCTTCATGCTATGTAATGTATCAAGGACTTCATTAATTCGATTTAAGATCACTATTAATTCATAAAGAATAAGAACATCAAATTAACGAAAAGCCTTTTTATTAATCAAAAAGATTTGTACAATATATGCTAAAGGTGATTTCCTTTAGGGCATTTCTCTAACACTTCGTGCTCTCCCGAAGTTCTTAAGTTCCCACTCGATTTAGCTAAAAAAACACTATTTAGCCGACATTCTTACCTTGCTCCTTTCCTAAGATACTATCTCCTTTTCTTTTGTCTTAAAATCTCACGCACCTTAAAAACCTTCCTATAATGTCTACCTATTTTCCTTGCTATTATCTGATTTGTTATTGGCAAAACGTCTGCATTTCATGCCTAACATCTACATGAAACAGAGACATTGTTTACGTGAGACACAAATAACGAACACAAATGTTGTTTGTGTACAACGTCTGTTGCTGCTACCATTTCTCCTTGTTGTTGCTGCCGATTTGCTTTATGCTTCCAGTTTTTGCGTGCATCGTTTTTTTCATTTGCTACTTTTGCGTGTCTACATTTTCCTTGCTTCTTGTTCCCAATGTTGTTGCATCGTTTTATCTCTTGGTTGTCCACCGGCTGCAGTGTTTCCTTCATGTTGTGCTGTCATTTTAGTCCAACATTCTTGCATGCAAAAACATGCAATTTCCATGCGCATGCAAGTTAATTTCTAGTTGGCCTCTTCCTTTAGTTTTATGCTTTATCTTGTCTTCTCTTGCTCTAATTTTCTTCTTATTCCATGAAGATAAGTGAATATTAACACTTTAGTTGCGCGTTATAACACTAGTCAAAATAAACTAGACCTATTACTACTATAGTTGTGTCGAGTCTAGGTCAATCTCACACAGAGAGTTTGGTTAGTTTATGAAATGAAATCAATCAATGTTTAGGTTTAACGTGGTTTGGTTAGTTTAAAATAAGAAAATAAATTGAAACTAAACTAAGAAAACAATTAAAGAAAACATGCAAAGTGATGAAAGTGGTGAATTTGTTAGGAATTCGATTCTTTGATTCTATCTTGGCCTACACCCTAATTAAACATATTTCGATGATTTGTTGTTCTCAAACCTCTTCTAGAAACTATTAATCGTAAGTTAATCTATTAACCTGAGTTTTCCCTTAGGTTGTATTTAATCAAGATATGATCATTAATTAAACCTAGTCACCGAATAACCTAGGATACGATCTCTAGATTCAATTGGGTAACTGCATTACGAATTAGGAAAACCAATTAATCAAGGCAACAACCACATACAATGCGTCATTTAACTTAGATTATGTTATCTTTAATGATTACGAAACATTAGTCGCTTCAAATAAATTTCAACATAACAAATACGAATTACAATAAATATTCTAGCAATGGGTTTGTATTAAAATGATCCAATGAACGCATTACAATCATCTTTTCACAATACCCAAATCTATAGACATCAGATAACATAATTAATTTCTAAAGAGAGAAAGAAATAACAAATACAAGGAAGGAATGCTTAACTGAGTTATCGTCGATAACGTCTCCGAACTGATGTCAAAAAGCTACCGCTCCATAGGTCTCCTCATGGTGGAGAGCTTGCCTCCATCTTCATGCTCTCCCAAAGCTCTTGAAGTTCCCACTCAATTCAGCAAAAAATACCCTATTCATCTCACACTCTTACCTTACTCCTTTCCTACACTACTGTATCCTTTTCTTTTGTCTTAAATCCTTATGCACCTTAAAAACCCTCCTACAATGTATGTCTATTTTCCTTGCTATTGTGCGTATTGTTATTGACCAAACGTCTGCATTTCATGCCTAACATCTACATGAAACGTAGATGTTGTTTGCATGAGATGCAAACAACAAACGCAAACATTGTTTGCGTACAACGTCTACTACTTTGTTATTTCTCCTTATTGCTACTGTCGTTTCTCCTTGTTGCTGCTACCGTTTTGCTTCATGCTTCCTGCTACTTCTTGCGTCGTTTTGTTCACTTGTTGCTTCCATACGTCTGCGTTTTGCTTGCTTCTTGCTCCCAACGCTGCTGCGTCATTTTATCTCTTGGCTGTCCACCTGCTGCAACATTTCCTTCATGTTGTGCTGCCGTTTTTATTCCAACATTCTTGCATGCAAAAACATGCAATTTTCATGCACGTGCAAGTTGATTTTTAGCAGCTCTCTTCCATGGGTTTTATGCTTTTAGCAGCTCTCTTCCATGGGTTTTATGCTTTATCTTGTCTTCTCTTGCTCTAATTTTCTTCTTCTTATTCCATGAAGACAAGTGAATATTAATCTTCGTAAAATGGACCAAATATCGTGCTTTCAACTCATTTTTAACTTCTTTGCTTCCAAATTATGCCTAAAATCACATATGATTCAAAGCGAGTTCTTAAGTAATTTCATGTCATTAATCGCTAAGTGTTATGGAATAATTTCATAATCAATTGAGCACTTATCAATTTGTATTTCCTATCTCTAGAATTTCATGAGATTGTTATTATTTATGCCATGATATATTCTTATATATGATCTTATAGTCCCCATATATGAAATCTAAAGTTGAATTAAAATGCTAGTCTATTTCAAGTCAATCATAGTAAGTAATCATGAATAAATCACAATAAAACTTGAGGCTTTCCTTAAATCAAGAAATTAATCCAAAATAATTTTCTGGGATTAATCCCTCCTAGATTTATCATAAATTAGTTTATTCTAAGAATAAGAAAACCAACAACATTTAAGAATGAACATAATCCAAAAGAACTCATTCTCATTGATCTTAAAATTTTAATACTCTTTGGTTAAATCTTGATGAAAATCCCTTCTTTGCTCTAAGATTGCTTTGTTATTCCCCCAAAACACTTTATTTTGGCTTAATGGTTGCTCTTTATCATCTCCTTGTTTAATTCCATAAAGCTTCTTTTTGTTCTCACAGAATCCTAGAAAAATTCAAAGGGTCTCAGCAAACATAAGTCCAATATGGACCCATATTAGTCATATGTTCTTTACAACTATAAGAAGCTTTAATTTGTGTAAAAGAAAAACATCACTAATATGGGTCATAAATGTAGGCATGTGTTGCACCCATCTTTTAGGTTAGTAACACCTCAATTGTGTATTTGATGGTTCACCTTACGAATAAGGGTCTAAACGCCATGAAAAAGAATTCATCAATCTTTATTGGAGAGCTAAATCAAAGCATATAAACAAGAAATAAGCTAGATAAAGTTCCAAATCCCATATAATCATCTAAGTACAAGTAAAATGCTCTCAAAATTATGTTTAAAACATAGTCTATTTAGCACTTATGACCCATATAACCCTTAACCTATCTAATTCAAAATCAAAAATAAAGGAATGAAGTTATATGGAGAAGGTAAAAACAAAAGGAGGGGGCTGGAGCATTAAGAAAAGGGAGAACAAAAAATGAAGAAAAGCATGAACAAATAGTGAGGGCAAAAAGAGATAAAAAGAAACAACACGAGAAAACAAGCTAATAACCATACGAGAGAATAAAAGGAGATAAGGTTGTATAAGTAAAAACACAATGAATTGAAAAATATTTAAAAAGTCATTGAGGGGGAGAAAAAAATAAGAAGAGAGGGCATAAAAAAAAAAAAAGAGGGGGAACACATGTTTTAAAAAGACAAAACTGTCCATGGTATTTAACAGGAAGATCCCTTGGTTTTTGAAAAATAGACGCATTATTTCATCCTTGATTTTTTTTTGTTTCTACCACTAAAAAGAGGGAGAACATACGTTTAAAAAAAATGCTTATGGTATTTAATAGGAAAGATCCCTTGGTTTTTGAAAAATAGACTCTTTATTCCATCCTTTAATTTTTGTGTCAATCACTTAAAAATTGAAAAACCAACCTATTTATTACTTTGAAAAACCAAAACCCAATATAAGAAACCCTTCTTTCTCTTCATTAAATCTTTTACAACCATAATCAACCACCTTTGAAATAATTTCATTTCAATGGACTATAATCTCCTTATAAGTTGAATAAGCTAAACAACTTCAACACCTACCATTGTGTTTTTGTTATGCCCATCCTCTACCAATTAGAAATTTTTGGATTATTTCAAGCTAGATGGGTTATTTTAGCTATAAGCAGTGTGAGCATCTAGGTGTCCACTAATAAGTACTTATTAGGTTATATTTTTAGTATAATTTTTTTAGCTTTTTGATCGTGTTTAGATGAATGTGGAGTGTATAGTTTGTAATTGTTCTCAACTTCTAGGAGGTTTGTGCATGGTTATATGCCAGAGATGGTCTCATCCTTGGAAACACCTGAGTAGCTCTTTTATAACTTAGTTACTGAACTTAAGAATTGAAATAGTCTTATTTAGTTTTTATATCGTTTAAAGTGAACTACATACATATGATATATCTAATGAAAATAATAAAGGAAAGAATGTTAAATCCTTCGTACTCGAATTTTACACAATCGAATTTTACAAAGTATTCTTAATACTTTTCCTTCTTGTTTCCGAGACTTGGCAAAATTACAAAAGAACGGAGTGGCGCAAGTGGAAAGAACGTTAAATCCTTCATTGCGGAATTTCTGCCTCTGGAAAAAATACAATAAGTTGATAACATTTTGGAAACTTCGAATAGGGCACGCGCATTCTCGTCGGTCCACGTATACACATTCTTTGTCGAGGCAAGCAGAAGACAAAACTAATTGGCTATGTCTTTGCCGCGTGGATTTCATTTTAGTGTCAGCAATAAAATGAAGAAGTTGACTATTCATTTATCTAAATATTGTTCACTAGAAGTAGTTATATAATGGATAATTAACACAGCAGTCGCTTTCTTTGAAATAGCTTAGCGAGGCAATTTCGATAGTTTAAAGACGAGGTTTAGAGAGAGTTTTGTTACGGAAGAAGAGGAAAAACAAGTTTGATTGATAAGCTTTCTTTTCCTTGTCCGCTTCTTCACCCAGTTACCTTGTTGTCAACGCTTTCGTTTGTTGATCACAATCGCAGAGCAACAACATCCTCAATCTCTTCCCTCTGATTATAGTTCCTCGTCATGGCCACCACCGGAAACAAGAATATCAATGCCAAATTGGTTGGTTTTTGTCCCTTTTTATCATTCTTAGACGTAATTCTGATGCGAGTTAGCTACTATTTTTTATTTTTTATAACTCAAAGGTGGGGTTTTGGCTTAATTCTTATCCATTTTGACTGCTCACCTTTTCTGATCTGAATTTGATTTGATTCTGATTCGTACTGAGCTGTGCTTGTTGTGTGTTAATTCATGGCGATCATGTTTTACGGGTCTGTTTCATCATTTAACATTTGTCATTGTGGCTATTTAAATTTCGCCTCTTAGACCAATTACCCAGTAGCTATATTTCTGGTACGGATGTTTTGAGTGCATTTTTATGCAAATTCTGATGTGGGTTTGCCAAGATTTGCAAAGATTAATTCCTAAATATAAAAATTCAATTATCTTTTTTTACCGGTCTTATTTGTCCCTTAAAACTATTGTACGGTTATAATACATTCAGTAGTGGCCTTGAAAGTTCTCTATCTAGTTTTGATAGCTTGATGTACAGCTGTTCTCAAATTAAGCTAATTTACAGTCTTTAAACTGCTGTTATATTCCAGTAGCTCCCAGGATCTAGTGCTTCGTTCTTTGCTTTGAACTTAGTTGCTCTATCAAATGGTTTTTTCCTGTCAACTTTTTGATCTTCAATTCTTTTCACCCGACGGCTTTCATCCAACAAGCCCCCATTTACATTTTTTTTATAAAAAAAATTCCCACACTTGCCCAGGCAGCATGCCTAGGCTTATAAAAACCTTGTTTTTCAATATAAAATGGCTCTGATCAGAGTTTAATATCAATTTGTTTTCGTAACAGATTCCTAGCATTCGATCCAAACATATTTTCTATGATTTGTGGATATTCTCTTTTAGCAAAACGTAATTGCAATGAATCAGCCACGTGATTCAAGTCTATTAACCTTTCCCACGTCGTTTTAGTTTTCTACTAAACTTTCCTGTACAACTAGGGGACCTTCAACACCAAACAGCATTGGAACTTTTATCCGGAAGAGTGTATGTGGATCAATAAATATTGTTGTTTACAAATTTATCTCTTTAGTTTAACAGAAACTTAATCCTTTACTCGGGCCCACCTAAATGTGAAATATTAATGTTTTGCTAACAGTCAGCACTTCAAGTGGCTGCTGTCCTATTTTCTTCTTAATTAGTTCATATAATTTTTTTTTAATTCCTCTTTTGTGGGTACCATCTGATTTCACTTTTACCTCTCCTAATTGATAGAAATATACAGCTCATTATTTGAAAAATTTGGAAATTTTCTTCATTAGCATAAGACTTATTTCTTCATCTCTGAGAATACTACTTTAGCTTCTGTTCATTTTTATGCCTCAGGTGCTACTTGGAGATGTTGGTGCTGGGAAGTCCAGTCTTGTCTTGCGTTTTGTCAAAGGGCAGTTTGTTGAATTTCAGGTTTGCAATGATGAACTTAAGCGGGTCATATGTTTGTTAACCGATATACAAATTTGTATGGGCATGCATATTTTTGTGTGTGTGCACACACATGCTGTTATGTACATATGCATGCTTGCATGAGTTTTTCTATGTATAATGTGTTTAGTTCTCCAATATAGGAATCAACCATTGGTGCTGCCTTTTTCTCTCAAACATTGGCTGTTAATGATGCCACGGTTAAATTTGAGATTTGGGATACGGCAGGCCAGGAGAGATATCACAGCCTGGCTCCAATGTACTATAGGGGAGCTGCTGCAGCAATTATTGTATATGACATATCTAATCAGGCAAGTGAACACTGAAGGTTCAGCCTTTATTCTCTCATAAATAGTTGCAGTGTCTCTTGTTGAATGGTTGTGTTTGGTATGCATAGGTATTTACGAAAACACTGAATCTTTAACAATTTGACGATGCTTTCTAGCTTTTTTGTGGGTTCATGTATGAGGCTACCTGCATTCTTTTCTCTAGAAAGAAATGACAGAGTGATGCTTTCATGCTTTTCTCTAGAAAAAAAATGACAAGAGTGATGAACTTGTGCAAGTGTGTGAAGAAATTTGGCATTCATCCATCATGCTGTGTATTGGTTGTCATTGTGTACAGATTGGTTTTCAAATCAACTAATTAAATTATGCTAAATACCCTTCTTAAGTCTTGTGTCCCCTTCAACTTGACATCCGTTTATTAAAAGATTTTGGAATCTTATTTGTTGTTGAAATAAAAATGCCTCAAGGTTGTCAAATGCCATTGTAGCAATTAGGGAGATTAGTCAATAGGTAATATCTATATTTTCTCTATTAACTATTTGGGTGCATAATTTATATTACTTCCTCTTTATTCCAACTTCATCAAATGCAACTTTACAAGTTTGTGGCAGATTCACATGCATTAAGTAATTGTATCCTGTCTGTTAAATGTTTTCTGCAACAAAAAACCATGTTCTGTTTGTTGGATGACTCCTAAACTCGTGTTATTGAGTGCCTAGTATGGTCTTCCCAGAATAGTGACTTTTTAGATGTTTGGTTAGGAAAAATCTTGGATCATTTCGTTGCTGAATTCTGCAATAGACTTCATGGCTTTGGATTTTACTGCAGTATCTCTGTTTTCTATGTACTGAAAGCCCTATGCTTTATTTTCTTTAGGCCTCATTTGAGCGAGCAAAAAAGTGGGTTCAAGAACTTCAGGCACAAGGTACTTTAATTATTGAATATAACTAAGTCTAGGTTTCTGGAGACCTAGACTTGGTTGTTTTTCAATTATTGGCTGTTGCAGTGGTCATGTTGTGGTATTTTTGCATCTCTCACCTAATAAGCCCTTGTTTGGAGTCTGGAATTGGCACCTCCTTGCTTGAGAATTCTTTTAGTTATTCACATCCATTTTTCTGACTTCTGTGTATCATAATACTACCAATTGTCGCTAACATTTTCTCTGTGTCATTCAACAAGGAAATCCAAATATGGTTATGGCACTCGCTGGGAACAAAGCTGACTTGGTAGATGCAAGAAAAGTAACTGCTGAGGCAAGTATCTTTTGTTTTTCCACCATGCTACTTACTAGTTGAATAAAATCTTTGAGCTAAGACAGATGCAGCAAATATCAACTGCTGAGGCAAGTATCTTTTGTTTTTCCACCATGCTACTTACTATTTGAATAAAATCTTTGAGCTAAGACAGATGCAGCAAATATCAAGGATGTTATCTTTTGTGTAGTCAGTTTTCTGTGATGTAAGAGGGCTAGACTCCTGTTAAAGTTGCCATATGGTTATTAGATATGACATTTTCCATTGTCTTCCTACCAAAAGCTTTGATATGTTTATAATGAGTAAAGTTGCACTTGTGAAATGGGTGACTAAATGAAAACATACAAGATGAAGCAATTTGTATCTACAATCCTAATGATGTTTAAAAACATGGATTTACCTTCAGTGCATTTAGGAGAATCAATACAGTTCAGAAATGAACTTAAAAGATGGAAATCAAGGGAGGTTCACTATAATACTAGATGGCGGAGTAAGTAAGAACGGAGGAGTTGAATTGTGCTTATGATATGGCATTTACTAATATGGCTGCATTCTATTCGTTCCTTCGTGGCAATGCTGTATGTCTGAAACCCCCAGAGTTGCCAGGATGAGGAACCACAACCCCCAATAAGCAATAGGTTAGCGCCAGAAAAATTGTATTGATCATGTTTGCTAATTCTTACAGGAAGCTCAAGTATGTGCTCAGGAGAATGGCCTTTTCTTTATGGAAACGTCAGCGAAAACTGCAGACAATGTGAACGAAATTTTCTTTGAAATAGGTTTGTAATTGTGTCACGTGAGAGTTCAATTACAAAGACTATATTTCTTTGTAATTGTGTCAGATGAGAGTTCAATTACAAAGACTATATATACTGAAAGTTTAGTTTTTCAAGATGTTCATCCATTTGGTGAGATCTGTTCTACAGATATTTACACTCCCAGTAATATCTTTGTTTTTATTTGGACACAGCAAAACGACTGCCTCGAGTGCAACCAGCACAGAATTCATCGGGCATGGTTCTTATGGATAGACCTGCAGAAAGGACAGCGGCTTCATCTTGTTGCTCCTAGTTAGTCATTTTGTTGCCGCTTGGCTGTATCTTAAATAGTTCTTTGTGATGGGCACTAGAATTTTAAGTATTTGGTTTGCCGAAGTTTCTGTATAAAACTCAAATCAAGATTTGTACATGAGCGGCTCTTTGTTTTTTTCGAAAATTAAATGATTTCATTATATAAAAATATATATAATCTAGAATATAAAATGTCTAGAGTAATCCAAAAGATCTAAATTACAGGTAGTTTTGATTCCCAGTAACCATTTACAACTTGAAATCGAAGGGATACTTGTGAGACCATGTAGACCAGTATTATTCCAATCCCCATCTCCTCTTAATGTTGCTCGTTAGATTTGCAACTATTTCTCTTATTAACATGGCCAATTTGCGGTGGAGGAAGATATCCTAAAAAACCAGCCCAATGCTTCTACTTGTTAGAAAACTTTGCATTTATGTTCTTTCCATGTGTAATACACCAAGGCTGTCCAACTTAACTTGACTGCTTTGAGATCAGCTACATTATGTACTTTTAAGTTTTTCCAGCCAAGTAATAGTTTCAGTCTAAGTGTCCATTGATCTGTCCATGTTGAGAATTAGTTGCATCCGGCCTAAACTTGTCTAGTATATTTGCATCTTATCATTAGGTGTTCCAGATTCTCCAGTTCAGTATTACATAACTTACAGCTCAAATTGTTAATAGAGAACTTGATTTTATCTCTTGTAAGCAACCCTCCATTCATTCCCAATCATAAGATGAATGAGTGAGATGGATTGATGTCACTATCCCATACTAAGGCTGTCCACTCCTGCTTTGTGCTCTAGGTAGTCTGTAAAAGCGTTTTGCAAGTTTTTGTGCTGAACTTCCTTGATTTGTCTACTAGCTATTGAATTTCATCTTGCTTTCCTTCCTAGCGTCTAGGCAACTCTTCCATTATGAGATTGGTACTTCTATTATTATGGAAGGGTCAGATCCGCTGGTTATTACTAATTAATATACTTACTTTAGTTTTTAGATACACCACCAATTTCAAGGGTTGTACCATCTCCACCTTATATAAGGGACCTTTACGGTGCCAATTATCATACAAAAAGAAAATTGCTCTATTTATTCTCAATCTTATGACACACCTGATTTTGCATCCATTGTCTTATCTCTAGAATTTCCTTTAGGGTACCTAACATGTCTTGCCTTGGCTTTAAGATTAAAATACTCTTATGCTTTATGAATACATTGTGTATCTATCTCACTCATAAATCCTCCTTTTTATAGCACAACCATTACAAATTCCGCTCCTTGCTCACCCTATGTATCATCCTTGCAAAATGGATGCCCAGATCTCCTTGTTGCTTAAGTCTGCAAATTTTGTACCAACTAATCTTCGCTTTGCTTCTACCTTGGTTTGAGCCATTCCACAAGAATTCTCTAAGCCTCCTGTCTATTTCCTTGAGGATGCTTTTTGGGATGGATAAATGATTGATCCAATAAGTGATATGATTGCTCAGTATTGTCTAAATTAGTTGTAGACTGCCTCCATAGCTAAGGAACCAATTACTCCATTGGTTGATTCTTCCATGAATTAAGTCTAACAAACTTTTGCAGTCCACAACACCAATTCTTCTTTGAGAAATTGGTACCCTTAAGTATTTAAAGGGTAGACTCCCTTGTGTTAAATATCAGCTCCTACGCTGACCCTTGTGTATTTATTCTTCCCATCTATTTTATATTCTTTTCAAGATAGATAGGTTTTCTAATTGAAGTTGTCAGGTAGCGTAGTCAGTTGTTCTATATTTTTCCAAAGTATGTTATGAAAGTTTGCCCTCACTAAGACATGTCTAATCTTTCTTTTATTAAGCTCCATACTAGGCTTCTAGGTTTAGAGCATGAATGTTTTACTTAAATAGTGCCATAGACTAAGCTCCAATAATTTACTAGCGAGTTGCTTCGAGGTGAAAGTAAAGATGAAAAAGTCTTGCTAGCTTATGAGAACCTTATCTAGGTCATAGTTTATCCACTTAGTTTCTGTCCATTTTTTCACCACTGGGAAGAAGGGCTTTTATCAACAAAGTACCCCACTGGAGAGTTTCTCCATCTGTTTGCACTTTGTTTCAGAACTTCCGAGGGGGCAAACAATGTTAGATGCTTATCAATGAGGTAAATAGGATAGTCTAAGGTTATAAGATTCATCTCCTATAACTTTCAACCAATCTTTTCTTTCCATAGTAGAGGCCTTTGGGGAGTGTTCTCTTTCGCAAGACGTAAGAAATGGTTTATTGGAAGCTAGAGGAATTGCAGGGATGAGAAAAAGGTTAAATGGTCCACTAGATTATTGGTTTCTAAATTTGAGATGGGAAAAGAAATGAGGTATATTTAGGAGGTGTCAAGGATTGTAGGCTAGCAGAACTTTTGAAAAATAGTTCCCAAATCCTACCTCCAGGACTTCTTTGGTAGGTGGACAACATCTGAGGAGGTTTGAGGAGCAAAACAGGCAATTAGAATTAGAGTGATGTTGATTTGAAGTGAAAATGGTGTTTTAATATTAGGATTGGATGGTTATTAGAAGATGGAATTAGTTTGCAATTGTCCTCCACAAGGTGGTTCAAAGTGTGCATCAACGGTTTTGACATTTAGCTTATAAAGGAAACAGGTAAAAGGAAAGAAGTCAAACTCAAAAAGTTAAAGGAGAAACCAAAAGAGCAAAAAGAAAGTGAGAAAGGACTGGAGCTCCCTAAGGGACTTTCCACAGGTAACTAAAAGATGGTGAGGAGGAAGAAGGCCAAATAAGTAGAAAAAGTAAAAAGGAGGAGTGCATGTGGAAGGTTGAGAGAATTTAGTAGAAGGAATGAGGGCCAAAAGATTTAGGTATCTTCAAAAAAGAAGGCACATAGTGGATCTAGAAGAAGCCTAGAGAAGCAAATGAAAGGAAGTAGGAACCGATAGCTAGAAGGGGAGAGTCACGCCGATTGATCACGATCTCTCCTTGTAGAACATGGGAAAAACCTATAAAGAAGCTAGAGCTTCTCTTAACTCATTTATATAATGAGATTGAGATAATGATTGATGCACTTATGCATATCATGATTTTCATAATGAGATAAGAATGAATCAAAAAAACAAAAGGGACAAAGGGATTCTACAAGTATTTTAAGTTGGTAAAAGAAATAAAATTTGTAAGTAATTTATACTCAAGAGATTAATGGTGCAATTTTTGATCTTATCTTTTAATTTAATTATCTAACATAAATAATCAACATATATAGTGCACAAGGCTTCCTATTTTGCGGAAGCTAAGGAGGGTCATATTGTACGCAATCTTCCCTTTATATTTTTACAAAAATATTATTTTTATAACTTAAATATGTGACATTATAATCACAAAGGAGTAACTTTACCAGTTGCTCTAAGGCTCACCCTCTTGTGAGATGGACAAGTTCATAATTCATATGGCCATTTGGATGCCACAAATTCAGATCAGGAGGTACTTCTTAGACAATCTGTATCGTGTTTATTAAAGAAGAACAATCTTGTAGCTT
>JAOSBL010000212.1:20012020-20022712 GCA_027568915.1 Erythroxylum roraimae
TATTCAGTTGAGTTCTGTAACTAACTCAGACTGATGCTTCCGTCTGCTTTCTTTTGTCTGTTTTTCGCTTCCGTCTGTTTTTGCTTCCGTCTGCTTTTCTAAATAGCTTTCGTCTGCTTTTGCTTCCGTCTGCTTTTCTAAATAGCTTTCGTCTGCTTTTTCTTCCGTCTGCTTTTCTAAATAGCTTTCGTCTGCTTTTGCTTCCGTCTGCTTTTCAAATAACTTTCATCTGCTTTTGCTTCCGTCTGCTTTTGCTTCCGTCTACTTTTCTACTTGGCTTCCGTCTGCTTTTTTGTTTGTCATCAAAATTATTAATCGTAAAGTCATTTTGACTTAACAATAGAAACCTTAGAAAAATTGATCGAAACTGGTAAGGTTAAAGGGGATTTTCAAGGCATTGGTTACAAAGTTGAGTGATGAAAGGTGAGTGATGAAAAAATTGATATATCCAGATCTGTCCAAGAAGAAACATCGAGGAAGAATCGAAGATTTGTTCCCACATGTCATTTTTGCAGAGTTATCGAGCACATAAGGCCAAAATGCTATAAGTCACTGTAGATGTTGTTTGAAAGAAGGCAAAAACCAAAGGACCCCTTATATCCCTCACATAAATTTCAAAATCAACCCATTTTATTGAAGCACTCTTGGGTTACAAAGGATTAAGTACAAGTACAAAGACGTAGTGAAAGAAAAATAAGAAATTGTCCAGATTCACAGTTAGTTACTGCTTTTGAAGAAACTGTTCAGACTGAGGATAAGTTAGTTACTTTAGATGAAGAAATCAATCAGATAGTTGATGACCGAGATAATGTGACGAGAAATAAGCCCAGGTTTGAATTTCTTCGAGGGGCACAAGGACTATGCACTTTACATTTTTGAAGCATAGTTTGATGTAATTTATTAAAAAACAAAAAAAACAAAAAAAGACGTTCGAAGGAGTTATTGGTTAGGCATAATAATGAGCCACACACCCATGACAAACTAATTTTTGTGCTTCTTTATTCGTTGAGATTAATCGCATTAAAGGCATTCTTCGTTTTGGGTATTGTTTTGTTCCAAAGGGAGACATCAGATTATTTTTGGTGATTGTTCAATTCAGAGGGAGATTTTAAGGTATCTCTGTGACTATTAGTTTTGCTTTTTGGCATTTTTTGTCTCAAGGGGGAGAAATTTAGATGATTGGATAATTATTTATTATTGTTTCTTTGGATGTTTTTTGAACTTAAAGAATTTGATGAATGTTCTTTGGAACTTGATGACGGATTAAGGGGGAGTTCTTTTCTTATGTGGATTATATGTCAAATTATTTTATTTAGGGAGAGTTTTATATTTGTAACAAACAGTGCCAAAAAGGGGAAGATTGTTAAGATATATAGTATATATCTTGTTATTAAATTTTGACATTTTTGGATAATTGGACCTAGCAAATAATTCAGTTTCACATCCAAATTGATTGAGGCACAACTGGCTTGTTAGATTTTTGGATAATAGTTCAGTTGTGATAGAATTCTATTTTAAGTGGGATATATGAAAAAGATAACTAATTTTTTAAGTGGTTTGAAATGAAGGCATGGGATTTTAGAGATTGTGTGTGTAGTGAGTTATCTAGAAAGTGAACGTATGTATGAAGACTTCTTGGTTATGTGGGAAAATTTGTTTTGTGGGATCTTGGCTGAATAACACAAGACACGTTCTACTGTGTTCATAAATATGCAGCTGCAAATATCTCTATGGTTTTCACCTTCATTTGTGGTAGGCTGCGCAATTGATGTGGCGAAGGTTGTGAATGTTTTGTTTGTTATGAGTGTGTGACTCAATGTGGTGAGGCTTCAGTAAATTATTGTGTGGAGGTTTATTTGTTGGATCTATCTTGCATGACGTCCTTCTGCCGCAGTTGTAACTTGGATCTAAAATGTGCATGAATTAGCCTATTTTGTGTGAACAACTTTCTAATCTATTTTAGAGGAGCTGAACCCATAAGGAAGTTGTTATGTTTCTGTCTCAAGTGTTTTCTGTTTTCGTTCTTAGATAGTTAATCATGTGAGTTATTTGTTTATTGTCTTTCGTTAAAGGAGTATTGAAAAATCCTCTGTTAAGGTTAACACAAGTCGGTCGTGTTATTGGGTATGAAAATCTTTCACAGGTAGTGAGGATGACGGATAGTGTCAAGGATTGAGTGGTTGTACTTTTGTGAAAGTGATTAAGTTGATTGAAGGCCCCGCAGACGTAAGCAAGGTGTGTCGAACTGTGTTATCAAATTTCGGTATTGATCTATTTAATTTCGTATTTATTTTTCTAGTATAGAAAAATTAACAGTTGCTGATACAATTATTTTATATCTAGTAACCGATATATACAATTACAAGTAATTATGATCAAATCGAAGTTTTTGCGAAAATATACTCCTGCGATTTTTTTTCCACTAATTATAAGCTGAGAGGTGGGAAGCTCAATGTAGGTTGTTCGCGCTTTCGGCGTTTCAAAGGTTGCTTGTAGTCTCACATCTTGCTATAATTTGCTTAACGTGGAATGCGCTGGTAAAGAATCTATCTAGAAATCACGAGAACTAAACTGCCATGCTTACGCCTATATTGTGCGGCAAAGTTAATGCGCAAATCGAAGTTATTAAAATGCAGGAGTAACTTGTATTAGAAAAGAGAAATAACAAGAGTAATTACTTAAACAAATGTTTTGAGGTCAATGAGATTACCGATACTTACTAATACTTGTGTTTGTTAGTTTAGTTAAAAGGGTTAGAGAGATTGGAGAGGAGACAAATACAGGTAAATTCTCCCAAAAAAGTTGAGAGATTGGAGAGGAGACACATACAGGTGGATTCTACCTCAAATAATTTATCACTATTAGTTTTAAGTATTAACTATTTATTTATTATTTAATAATTTTTATTATTTATGGAGAAGTTTCTTTTTTTTTTTTTTGAGGGGAATTTATGGAGAAGTTTCTATTAATATTATTAAAAGTCTCCACAAAAATTATTTCATAGTTTAAATTAAGCCACTAGATAATGTTAGTATAGGATGACTTGCTCGGTGCGCCCGCGCGTGCATTATGGATGATAAAACTTGCAATCAAAGAATGGAATCCTCTTCACAACACCTTAAAACTCGCAATCTGTCTAATGGAAGTACATTCCTGCGTCAAAATGTTTATCCATTAAAACAGTGCAGCTTGCTTAATTATACCCTTTTTGGCTTTTGCCCACGGCCTTCTCTTTCTACTATTAGCAATTACTGCTCTTCAAGCATCTGATGGGAATTTTCGTACACCCTTTTATCACACACATGTACATGCGGGGCTGCACGCACACGCACACGCCCACGCCCACGCCCACGCCCACCCCACTAATTTGTGTTCCTCTTGCTAAAATTTCATTTGCTTTCGCTATGGATATTATATATAGCCCTGCCCGTGCGCTATAACCCACGATTAGCTTTTCAACTATGGCTGCTATCATCACTTGTTTCTTCTTACTTCTAATTAATCCACTTCTGTTTTTCGTCAATCATGCCCTCGCATTACCAAGTACCAACACAAGTCCTCTTATCTTCAGTCTTAAGCCGGCGAGGGCTACTCTTACAGCTCCTAAGAGAGGTGCTTCCTTTATTTCAACAAAAAGACCAACAGGAACAGGAATTTTAGACTTGATGGAACCTTTGAGGGAAGTCAGAGATGGGTACTTAATATCTCTGAATTTGGGGACACCCCCACAAGTTATCCAAGTCTATATGGACACTGGCAGTGACCTAACTTGGGTTCCTTGTGGAAATCTTACTTTCGATTGTATTGACTGTGATGACTACAGGAACAACAAGATAATGGCTGCTTATTCTCCTTCTTTCTCTTCTTCATCGAATAGAGACATCTGTGCTAGTCCCTTTTGCACTGACATCCATAGCTCCGACAACTATTTAGACCAATGCACGATTGCCGGCTGTTCTCTGATTACCCTTCTCAAGGCCACTTGTTCTAGGCCATGCCCTTCCTTTGCTTACACTTATGGTGCAGGTGGAGTTGTCGCTGGAACATTGACAAGGGATACACTCAGAGTCCATGGAAATGAAGGAAACGTTACGCAAGAAATTCCCAAGTTCTGCTTTGGATGTGTTGGTTCCACATATCGTGAACCAATTGGCATTGCTGGGTTTGGTAGAGGCTCGCTTTCTTTGCCTTCACAATTGGGTCTCCTCAAAAAGGGCTTCTCTCACTGCTTCTTGACCTTTAAATATGCAAATAACCCTAACATTTCTAGTCCTCTGTTGACAGGAGACTTTGCCCTATCTTCTAGGGATAACATGCAATTCACTCCTATATTGAAGAGTCCCATATACCCAAATTACTACTACATAGGCCTAGAAGCCATAACTATTGGCAAAGCTGGTGCAACTACTGAAGTTCCATTAAGCTTGAGGGAGTTTGACTCACAAGGTAATGGTGGGATGTTAATTGACTCAGGAACAACATATACTCACCTACCAGAACCATTATACTCCAAGCTTCTCTATATTCTTCAATCTCTAGTCAAATACCCTAGAGCCACAGAAGTTGAGAGTCGAAGTGGTTTTGATCTCTGTTACGAGGTCCCTTGTCCAAACAACACTTGCACGATAGATGAGCTCTTTCCCCCCATAACCCTTCATTTTTTGAACAACGCAAGCCTACTTTTGCCCCAGGAGAATCACTTCTACGCCATGAGTGCTCCTACTAATTCTTCTGTGGTGAAATGTTTGCTGTTCCAAAGTATGGACGATGCTGACTATGGACCTGCCGGAGTGTTCGGAAGCTTTCAGCAGCAGAATGTGGAAGTTGTCTATGACTTGGAGAATGAAAGGATTGGGTTTAAACCGATGGACTGTGCATTGGCTGCAGTATCTCCTGGACTTGGCAAGAAGTAACTAATTGAATGTTGCCAGTGGTCGGCAATCAAAGAGCATGTTCCTGTACTGCAGTTGGTGAATGGTGTGGATTGCTAGTTCTATAGTAGTGCACGCTTCTTGTGCTTTCTTTTGGTTAATGAACTAAGAAAAATTGCGGATGGATCGGCCACTGGAGGAGTATTGATCCAGCAATGAGCTTTCACAATCTGTGGAGGACGACAAAATTGTTCATTTCAGTTTGATAATTGTTCTGTAAGCTTTCATCGTGATTAGATCAATTCCTTTGACGTTAAACCACTCGCCAAATGGTTATGTTGTTATGTTTCGTGGGCTGGATAATTAATGGGGTCAACAACATGGCAAGGAGTTGGTGATCATCACTCTTAAATAAAAAGAAATACTCTTCTAAAAATTTTATTTTTGTTGTTTATGGTATCATTATTATTAATGCTCACCAATCACCAGCCATTCATACGCATTTGTTGCTATTTAAGATAATAAATTATAAAGTTTAAATCTCTTTATTTTTAAATTTCAGTATCTAACCTTTTAAAAATTTTAGTTAAGTATTTAAACTTTAAAATTAGATAATTTAGTTTAAAATATTATCTTTGCTAACGTTTTGCCATTGTCATTGATAAAGTAATTTTAAAACTAATATTTAGAAATTTTATGTGACGTCTTCCTTGATATATAATTGTTAATCATAAAAAGTGACAACATTTTAAGTACATAATTACTAATTAATGTGTTTGCTGTTGAAGGCTCAAATTTTTGTTAACACAGACGAAGAGTCAAGCAATCCCTTTAACATTTTAACTTTTACACTACTCAATTAGTGACATTAATAAAATGATAATAAATATAACATTTTGAAATGAAATTTCAAATTTTAAAAATTGTGAAAATTAAAATTTTAAAAGATTGGACAATGAAATGAAACAAATTTTAAAAAATACAATTTGTTATCCTTTATTTGCTAACATAGCTAATTGATTAATCAAATAATAGGACCAACTATGTTGCCACCACTTGCCATGTATGCTATTTTTATTAAGATATGATATGAAGGGTAAACAAGTAATTTTATTTACAAAGGGGTAAAGAAGTCAATTCATAAATAGGCAATAGTCTTTCTTAAGAAGCTTCTCTTCCCCCTCTTATTTTCAACAAGCTTCTTCTTCTTCTTCTTCTTCTTTATCAGTTAAATTTGTAAAAGATAACCAAAAAAAAAAGAGAAAGATAACTCCTTAGTTGCTCCAACGCAATGCATTTTAGGTGTTTAGACATGTAGCATGCAAGACTAAAGTACTTAGATTTGCCATCCAAGAATCAACCTAATAAACATACATAGAAATGGTATGCAGAAAATTTATATCCCCTCTTCCTCTCTCTTTGTCAATTTTCTATATTCATCTCTTGCCTTTGTTATTGATTTCAAGAACTTGTTCCTAAGATATAATTGTCATAGAAATGGTGACCTACAATCTTTTAGTTTTTTTTTGGAATAGTTAATCACAAAAGAAACGGAAGTTGTAATCCTACAAGGATTAGCTACTGAACTGATTAATTTTGTTTATTCTCGCATTTATACAGGGTCTCGTGACTCTTGAGTCTTTTGACATTGACATAGTCACTGAGGATTTGACTAGGGGACAAACGTATGCTCTTCTTCTTTTTTATGGCAATGATTTTTTATTGATTCCTTTTTCCTAGTTTCTGGTATTGACATTCTATTAAACTTATACTTAATTGAGCCTCTTGGCTTTGATTGTCAATGAGACTATCAAAGCTATAGGTTGTAATCTACAGAGCCAAATTTCAGTAACCAAAAGATTTTAACTCTCAAACTTACATACTTAAATTAGATGTAATTAATAACTAAAAATATGGAATAAGAAATCAAAGCATTTGTAAGGATGCCAAGATGATTGAATGAGACTTTATACTTATCCATTATCATCCCGTGTATAAAATTTTTGCAAGTGAGGAAAGGAAGTTATGCATCAAAAAAATAATGTTGCTTATTTAGTTCATTTTGTAATAAGCTACAGAAAATTTACTAAGAAGGATATAGAATAAAAGTGAATATTTCATCTGAAAATAGTGTTTTAGGAGTTACAATTAATTTGTAGATAGATGAGAAAATTGATAGTATACAATGTAGTTTTTTGTTTTGAAAAAAATCTAAGGTAAATTAAGTTATTGTAAAGGGTATAACACAATGTCAATATACAAATATAACTCTAGCAAGCTACCCTAGCTTTTGAGTAACCACCCATAACATACAAAACACCATTATAGTTCCCATTTTACATCCTTATCTTACTAAGGATAAGCCAACGTGAACATAATATCAATTGTTTAGGGAGCCCTTTAAATTTTCCATGGGTTGGCAATTTTAGGCTAACAACTTTTAATAGCTTCATTTTGGAGTAGTTATATTCCAATCCACTGGATACAGTAATCCAAAACCACTTGATGAGGGCATTTAACAACCTTAAACTACCTTAAGCATCTTTCCCTTCAAATCTTAAACATACATGAACCTAAAAATGAAGTAAATAGTCTTATCACCCTTGGATATCCTCCTATCATTTTGTATCCATTTGATGATTTCTTCATAGCTTAAGCCTATTTTGTTAAGGAAGCATAAATATTAATATAGTTTTCTACATTCCTATATTGACGTTACATGAAAAAAAAAGTGCACAATAGATTATGGAGCTTTTCGACACAAAATGCAAGTACTTGATACATTGATAAAGTTTATCTGTCCATAGTAGCTAGCCTATTTTAGACTTAGCCATAATAAGAAGGAGATTCTAAGAGCTAGATTTGATTTTCATGTCACCTTTTTCCATTATGTAATTTCCTCCCATTAATTTTAGTAGCTCCTTATATGATATGTTGTTGAAGAAATAAGATGAATTCCTATTCCAAAGATACCTATCATCTCTTTCCACAATAAGACAATTGTTAGGAAGAATAAGCTCTAAGTCATTAGGGATATTACACCATCAATTAGCATATATCAACACCTTAAATTTATCATTTAGAGGGAAGAGATTCTTCACATATAGGAATAACTGAGATTGGTGAATATGGGCTAGATTGCTAAAGTCATCAAAGAACTGCAATGTTGTTTCCCTAATTCCTATCTAACATTTTAGATTCCTTACAAGTTTGGATTTCACTTTCATTGGTTGAGAAAGATCTCATTAGAAGGAAGGATTATTAGTTACTTAAAAAATAAAATTTCCCCTTAAGCAGTAGAAATTTATCCACTTCTCCTATAATGAGTTTTTATATACTAGTAGCCTTTATAATCTCTTTCACATCACCACTTTATTATTCATACTTATAGAAATGATTCCTAGTCCTCCTTCACTTTGAAGCTTGCAAACATCACACCATTTCACATTTACCATTCCTTTCCCATTTTCCTTTACATCTTAAGCAGTTCCTTATTAACTTCTCCAATGACTTTGTTAATGCTTTAGCCAAAAATATGTATGAATCATATAAGATATAGAGGGAGCTAAGGATAGATATAATTATCATTAACCAACCAGATTATGACAAGTCTTTGTTGCAATAATAACCTTTAGATCCTCTCAATAAAGGGATGGCATTCCTTGCATTATAGTTTCTTGGTAGATAATGGGAGCCCCAGATAAGAAAATGGAGGTTTCCTAACTTGTAATCCTGATGTAGTTGATAGTCTTTCAGCCATCTGGTAAGCACTAGTAGAAAGAATAAGATGGCTCTTATTGTAGTTGATGCTCAAGCTAGACATATCTATAAAGTTTTCCAAGGAGTTAATAAGGATGTGAATAACTCTCTCCTTAGCCTTGGAGAATAAGAGTAAGTTATCAAGCTCCTTAGCCTTGGAGAATAAGAGTAAGTTATCAACAAATTATAGACTAAACAAACCTAGTTTTTTACATTGACTATAATTTTTGAATCCTAGAACAATCTCTATATTATGTTTAATTAGTCTATTCATAGCATCCACACATAAAATGAAAATATATGGTGATAAGGGGTCCCTTTACTTCAGGCCTCAACCTCTATTGAATAAGTTAGAAAATTCACCATTTATTAAAGATACTAAATTAGGTGGTTATAATACATATTTACAACCATATTTTAAATTTCATATGGAACCCAAATACCTCTAATAATTGTATGACAAATTCCCAACTAATAGTGTTAAATGTTTTGTGGAAATCCACTTTTATAGCACAATCTTTTGGGTTTATCCTTCTTGTGTAACCTTTAAATAATTCTTGTGCCATCATTACATTGTCTTTAATGTGTTTGGCTTCTAATAATGCTCCTTATGTGTCAATCTTTATAGATTTGAGTAACTTTTTCATTATAGTATCCAAAAGCTTATAAATGATTTTGTACAAGAAGTTATAAAATGAAATGTGTATATAATCGCTTAAGGATTCAGGATTAGTAGATTTAGGAATATATATGAGAAAGTCTTATTAATTTCCTTTAACATTTTAATCCTATCAAAAAACTCCAAGACAGCTTTTGTAACCATTACTTTGATCTTTGGTTGAGCTTTCTAGTAAAAGAATCCATTAAGACTATTAAGACCAAGGGCTTTTGTTATACTCAGTTCAAATACTACCCTTTCTATATCTTGAGTTGTGAATGGGCTATTTAGCAACTCCAAATCTTCTTTCCAAAATTTGTTAACAACAAAAGAGCATAGTTGTTTTATAGAGGACCTACTACTAGCAGTTATAACTAGGGACATTTTTAAAGAAACTATAGGCCTCCTTCTTGATATCATCTTACTTAAATATCTTTCCTCCTTAAGGAACAAATTTTATTAAATTTTTTTCTTACCATACTAAATTATAAAAAAAGTTTGTATTGTTATCCACATCCTTATAATCTATTGGATCCTTGCTCTCTAATGAATGAGTGAATTGTGGTTCCTAATGATGTAACATAATCCCTTAGAAGTAAATCTTCTTCCATAATCATATTCTTATCTCTAGGTTTTTTTTATAAATTGTATATTATATAGACTATAGCTTTAACTTAGTCTCTAAAACAAACTTATTAATATCAGTCCCTCTCGTGGAATTAACAATTTTTAGTTAATTTTTTATAGACTTAAGCTTCACAAAACATGTATAAGCATTATGCCCCACCACCCTTTGATAAATGCCATTCTAAATGGCCTTATCAAATCCCTTTATCTTAACTATAATGTTTTTTTGAAATTAAATAAATGTATTTCTAAGGAAAGAAGGTACTTTCTTTCTCTCACTTACTTTTTTCTCTTCGACTTCTCTCATCCTTAATTATGCTTTTGCACCTTTCTTTTTCCTCTTTTGGAAAATTTTTTCCAAGATACTAAGGTAGTCTTTGTTAGTTCAATATCAACTGTGTGTGGGTGGAGGCTTTTGCCTCATAGGAAGGCTACCTTTTGACCTTCCACATGGACTTGGAAATAGGCAACCTCTCCCTCTCTAAAGAGGATTTTCTGACTCTCTACAGAGAAGCCCTCATGGCCAAGATTAGCGATAGGCCTGAAGGTATGTGTAACACCCCACTCCCACAGGACCCGAACTCGACATCGATGGTGATATCCGAGTCCGTGCCCCGCGAGGGTGGCGTGCTACATCACTTAGTTAAAAACTCAGTATAAAAATTTGTTTTTTGTTTTTTTTAAGAAAATGCGCAAATCGAGAATCGCAACTTTGGGCCCACTTTTATTCAGAAACATTTTCATTTACAAGAGTTGCCAAATTTTTGTTTTCAAAAA
>JAOSBL010000212.1:20103144-20122417 GCA_027568915.1 Erythroxylum roraimae
TAATAACTGAAAATGGCTTTTGTAAAGTATTATTGAATGATTGTAAATAACTGAAAATGCTTCCTTTTACATTTGGGATCAAATTGTATACTGTTTTCCGCGCACATGAGTGTAATGAATGTTTAAAAAAAAATATTGATACTGAGTTTCGACTGACTGATGTAGCACGCCGCCCTCACTGGGCACGGACTTGGATATCACCAACGATGTTGGGTTCGGGTCACGCGGGAGTGGGGTGTTACAAGTCACGTGTCCAACTCTGTATCGGGTGTTTGCTCACGTGCGACCTTAAGCCGTGGGCACGGCTTACTGCCCAACATCTAAAGTCAGTCCAAAAATTGCGGATAAACAGCTATAGCTCAAAACTTCAAGCGACAGCAACCAAAATATCTCCGATTTGGCTCGATTGTCATCTCCTACCCAAAATACGTAGAACTAAATAAATTCCACCCTTTCCACATGAATATTTACCCAAAACGTCAACAAAATCGTTAATATAATTAGAAAATATTCACACCATCAACAATCCATTTTCACACTTGGTTCTTCCATCTGCTTGCCAATTCGAAGTGTGATAGCCTTCAGTTGTTTCCTTGGGTTGGCGTCAGTATTGCTTGGTAAGCCAACTGCACTTCTAGAAGACATAGCATTAGAAAGTTGATCTACCTATACCTCCAAGTTATGGATGGATGAGGCATGGTTCTTCACTATCTGATCAAACTTTGCCTCCGTCCTTTTTTGACTTTCCTCTTAGCTCGAAAACATCCTCTTTTGGTTTTCTTCTTAATTTTCCATTCTGGACCCCAAAACATCCATCAAGTTATCCATTTTGTTCTCCAAAGATCCAAGTTGGTCTTGCTAAAATCCCAGAGGTCCTTACGGTCTTGCTTGGCCACCTGCATTGTTAGTACTCCAAGAAAAGTTTGGGTGGTTTCTCCACCCTAGAGTATAAGTATTCGAGTACAGATTGTTTCCTCGTTGTGGTTACTCTAAGTGATCTATCTGCTTAGTGCTACTGACTCCCCAAAAAAAAGCATTCTACTATGCAATGGTTGCCCTACCCGCATAACTCACACCGTGATTTCATAGCTTTGGATGTAGATGAAGATGCTCCTTGTATGTTGTTCAACTACTTGGTGATGGGTTTGATCTGTACCTGTTTGCTCCTCCTACCCTTGCCTACTCCTTTCACTTGACCACATATAACTGTTGCTCGCCAATTCATCCAAAAGGTCATGAGCTGCATCTATCATTTTTCTCATCAAAGATCCTCCCGTAACTGCATCTGTGGTTCCCCTTGTGCTTTGATTTACACCATTATAGGATGTTTGCATGAGGAACTCCCTCAGAAGGTTGTGGTAGAGGCTACTTCTCTATAGTTCTTTAAACCTCTCCTAAGGTTCATATAAAGACTCCCCACGGCTTTTTTGAAAATTTGTGATTTCCTTAATGATCCTTGTTGTCTTGGTCAATGGGAAGTATTTAGCAAGAAATGCCTGGGCTAGCTGTTCCTAAGTATTAATTTTCCCTGAGTTAAACGAATTATACCACGCCTTCGCCCGATCTCTCAAAGTGAACAAAAATAGTCGCAACGTCGTGGCTTTGTCAAACATCCCATTAAATTGAAAGATGTCGCAAATCTCCAAAAAGTTGGCGAGATGGGCATTGGGATCTTCATTAGACAACCCATAGAACTGCACACTACTCTAAAGAATGTTGTGGAGTGCCAGCTTGATCTCAAAATTGTTAACCTGAATCGCTGGCCTCGGAACTCCTTGAGGACTGAATCCTGGCCTCATAAAGTCTATTAGTGTCCTTTTAGCCCCCTCCTTATTCTCCTTCTTTTTCATATTTCTTCGAATAATGTCTTGGCACTTCGCTCTTCTCAACTCTCGTTCATGCCTTATGATATCTATTAAATCGTTGTCACAAAATTCAGTAGTCCTTCGCATGTTCCTTGTGTTCATACACCTACAAAGACATAATGAAAAGTATCAAAAACTCTTAAATCAAAGTAACTAAAACTAAACAAGATGCTAAGCAATCAATCCCTGGCAACGACGCTAAAAACTTGTTGAATTCAAAAAACACTACTAGTCTTACGCTCAAAACTGCAAGTATACGGGTCTGTCTTATAGTTGAAAGCAGATATTGATCCCACGAGAATTGTGCTTAAGCACCACTTAATTTAGGTTGTTCTTTTTTTAAGAAATTTTTTTAATCAAATTGAAAAAATAAGTAAAATAAAGACAAACTAAAAGGGAATAGCGCAACTCAAACTAAAATCGTAAACTAAGACTTGGAGAAAATCAAGATTAAACACTAGGACTTGTCATTATCCCTATTTGCTCCCCTCTAATTAATTGATTCAATATATGCTTGGCCCAAGATTTCCTAAAATTCTACCTACCCTCTCTCAAGGTGTAACTAAATGTCAATAATTAAATAAATTAGAATTAACTTTGGAATCTCTTGATGTGCAAGGCCTTTCCTAAACATTCAACTAGATGTGAAGCTATCTTATAAGCAGTGTATTGATCTATTGAAATCTCTTCCTAATAAATCAATAACTTGTTATTTATAGGTCCATTAATCGTCAACTCTCGTTATGCAATTAACACAGATTCCCAAGCTCACTCTCTTGATAAGGTTTAAGCACAAAAAATAACACAAACATGTATACCATTAAATCAGTAACCAAAGGTTCAAAAATAATTCAAACAACAAACCCTAAATATTGTTTTAGCCAATCATAATGTCCATAACATCCCCAATAATCAAATAATCCATGGTAAATAAGCTAAAAGAGAAAGAGATTAAAATAAGAATTAGACGGGGCAGCTCCTCCTCTTCTTTACCCGAATCTGGAAAATCTGGATGATGGGATGCTCTTTGCCCAATCGGGAATGAAACCTTGAATCTTCACCTATCTTTAGACTCTTAATTTGTCTTTTAGCTCAAGGAAGCAATTTCCACGACACTCCCCTACCTTAGGGTTTTTTTCAATATATATCACAAGGTAAGTCATAAAACCATAAAATATAAGTGAAACTTGCGTATCTCTTTGTGTTAAGCATCCCACGATCGTGGGAATTATCCTTGTGCTTTCCACGATTGTGGGAATTATCCTTACGCTTTCCACGATCGTGGGTTAATGTGGAAAAAACATTCTGTCGAGATTTCCTATGATCGTGGGAAATATACCCTTTCCCACGATCGTGGGTTCTTGTTCTTCAGCAGCCCCACTTCTCTTCTCTCCTCTTGGTCTCTAGCTTAATCAAAAAGGTATCCACCCTCCATGCCTACACCAAAATGATCAATTCTTACCCTAAACTAACATCAAATGCAAAAGAAAAACCATAAAGATCACATTAAACAAAAACACACAAAACAAGTCTTAAAACACAATAATACTAACCTATTATGCAAGAAACACATGCCAAATGCTTAGAAAAAACACATAATAATGCACAACTATCAGTTGGTAGCTTTAAATAAGCATTTTTTGTTAAAAATTGGATAATTAGACAATTCCATGAATTCTAGTTGGTAGGTCTTTTTTTAATTACATAAAACAAAATATTAAGGAATATGTGATAACAACTGTTCTGTGTAATGTCAAAGAATTAAAAAATGAAAAGAAGGAGGAGTCAAAAAGAGAAGAGGATGTTATTGTGGAAGAAGAAGAGAGTAATAGGAAGGATAAGCTAAATCAATTAGATGAGAAGAATTGTTCTTTTTTCTTATGATGATTCCTACAACGATATTATTGTAATATAAACTAAAGTTTATGATCTTTTTAGGATATTGTTAAACAAATTGAGAGGATGCTATAAGAGCATAAGAAGGTATGGATAAAAGGAATATTAAATATTAAAGGAGTAATACCTTCATGTGGAACTTGCAAAGTTCTAAAAGTGGAGGGTTACAAGTCCTTCAAACTACCTCGTTAATAATAAAATCTAGATAAAAGATTCTAAATAAGGACTTATTAGGAGGAAACTAATTTTTTCCTTTAGATGTTGTTTTATGTGAAGATTTTTAGTTTTTGTTGTATCTCAAGGACTTCTAGCAATCAACATCAATAAAGTGCTCTTAGAAGTTTCCTTAATTGTGAATTTCCTTGTATCTCCAATTTTATATGTTGTACATTTTGTTTTGTTCTTATAATTTTTCATTAAGGAAAATGTACAATTTAAGTGTGGTGAAGGGGTTATTTTAAGCTTATTTTGATTCGTTTATGACTTTAGTAAATTGGTCCACTTACAATTATATTAGTAAGCAACAGTTCTTGGACATTAAATAAAGATATTGAGGTAAATAAATTGATCCATTAGATATGAGATTACTTTGTAATTACATTGATAGATTAATAACCTTTCATTAATAAGTAGTTTAGATAAAACATGATTAACTATTTTTGTGAAGTACGCCTAGATTGAATTTAAGTATATGATTTTAATATGTTTGAATATTAGATTTTAGCTTTATGAATATTTGATTAGCCCATATTTATTAAAACAAAAAAATAATTATAAAAAATAAAAATGAGTAAACTTGAGAAATAAATAAGTTATAACATTGATTTTAATCTAAATAATGGGTCAAAGTTATGAATGGTGCTAGTATCTAGTTGAAACTATGTCATGATTGAGTTACATGAAGGTATTCATTTCAAAGTTTTACCCTCACGTCAAAAGGATAGGATAACATTTCAACAAAACAAAGATAATCATGCTCCATTTTTTCAAAATACAATTTCATTGGTTTGTTTTTTGTATGGCATATTGAATACTTATTGGCTTATACTTTTTACTATTATTATGTCCATATTATATATGAGGTTAATTGGTTTGGTTTAGGTTGAATTCAAAAATTTTCTAGGTTAGTGATTGTGTATTTTACGAACATTATTAAAGATTAAGTCCACATATCATTTTTAAAAATTAATCTATATAATATGAATTTTTATCCTACGAGGGCTACAAGAACTCGTACTGAACATCTTTTTATTATCTAATATAACAAACGAATGATTGATTTATAGGAAAATATAGACAAAAATAAAATATCGAATCTAAAATAATAAACAATAACGATGAATAAGAATGGATTAAATTATAATTAAGATCTAGATGAAGAATCCCCTAGAATACTCTATGTAATATGACTTATATCCTATGAGGACTACAAGTACTACTACTAGACACCTTTCTAATATAATTAATGAATGCTTGATTTAGAGAAATAGATTAACACAACTAAAAAATGTAAAATAAAAAACAATAGTAATGGATAAGAATAGAACAACTAAATGGTAATTAATATCTAGATGTAGCATTGACTTGGAAACTTTTTGTCCCTAAATTTATTATGATTGATTGATTAACCCTATTTTCTTTGACTAATAGAAATTTTAGAGTTACAATCATATTCTTTCTTAAGATATATAGCCCATATTATTAATTTTATTGATTGATATTTCTTTCTAATTAAAACACTTAAGAATGCATTAACTAGTTTTATGAATTCTTATGAAAATTTTGATTCTAATTTAGAATATTTATACGGTCCCATTTATAGGATTCCATATATATCTGCTATTTATTTCATAATTTATTCATGCATTTCCTATATGTGAAACCTAAAATTGAATCAAAAAATCGATAAATTTCAATTTAAATATAAGAAGTAATAATGGAGAATTCACAAGTAAGAATGAATCTTTTATTAAATCAAAGAATCAATATAAATAAATGTTTCTCAAGTTCATCCTATCTAAATATATCCCAATTTCATTAATAAGAAAAATAACAAGAATAATAATACTCAAGATAGATAATGATGTTCTTCACTTGACTCTTGACTGAATCATCTTTTTTTCTTTCAAAGTTAATCTTTTCTTATCTTAAGATACTCTAATTCTGCTATGTCATATATGTCTCCTCATAATAGTCCCATCAATTTTCTTTATATCTCAAAAAAACTTAAAAGTAAAAAAAACCACAAATAACATAGGTCCAACATGCACCCATGTTAGTCTCATATTGTTTAGATACTCTATAAATATAAAGTTCTTATTAGTAAGCAAAATGAACATAGGTCCAACAAGACATATGTTTAGCCCATATTTCCTTTTTTTGTTTCAAAGAATAATGCCTCTCATTTTGTAACAGACTTTCCACCTTTACCCTCTTCCCCTACTTGTCACTCTTTGATAAAGAAACCCCTTACTTCTTAACACTTAGCTCAACCCTCAACTAATCCTTCCTCTCCCTCTCCCACTTAGGTTCCAACCTTATGGACCCTTCCTCCTTTGAAACCTATGAATTGGAAATATGTACTTAGAGACTCCACTTAATTTTGCCTCCAGTCAATTTCACCCATCATTAGAGATAGCTCAGCCATTGTTTAAACCTCCCTTAAAGTTCTTCAATTAGGGGCAAGTTTTAGGGAATCAACTTTTGTTGCTTTCTTTTTAGGAAAGAGACTAGTCTTCCTAGTGATGAAGTTATAGGCAATGAAATGTTAAATATTCAAAGGCCTTCAGGAGGTTTTATTGAGTGAAAATCACTTATAGCTCTTTAGATTTAGCTCAAAAGATTAAGCACTCAAGCTCACAGAAGAAGGACTATAGCATCTGAACAGTTTAATATTCTTTCTCTAAATGTAGAGACTTAGTATAATTGATATGTGCTTAATTGTTGATACAAAACCCTAATTAGATCTAAAGTTGTCTAAAAAATTATTAGGAACCTATACAAGATCTCTCTTCGCACAATTCACCAATTTGATTTAATTCTCATTCTATTAAATTACCTAACTCTCGTTAGCCTAATTTAATTATTTTTCACTCGATTCACCCTCTCAATTTATCACCAAATTATACAATTGTAGAAATTAAATCACAATAAATCCAGTAAAAACATAAACAATCAAATTTCATTAAATCAAAGATAAAAACCCTCAAAGGTGAGTTTAGAACATCTTAACATTCAAAAATCTTATCATCTTACTATTATTCGCAATTCTGTACAATAATAAAAATGGAAAATAAACAAGAAATATGATTTGAATAGAGATGGGAGGCTGCGACGTCGAGTTACTCCTGATCTGGGAACTACATCAAGTCGACTTCTTCCTTACTTCTCTCTTTCTTCTTCTCTTTCTCTATCTCTCAACAATTCTCTATAGGGTTTCTTTGAAAGTAGGTTATGCAAAAGCTTCTCTTCTCTTCTTTGTCTTATTCTTTAAATACCTTTTGTTTTATGAGCAACCCTAGGGTTTTTTGGGGTCTAAAAGGTCCCAAAAATCTCTCGAAACTTGACATTTTTTAGTTTCTATGCGATTTCCCAATGCATGTCACGATTGTGGGCCACATCCCAGCCTTCTATCAAGATCGTGGCAAGCAAGCCATGATCATGGGCCATGTCCTAGGCTTATATCGCTATTATGAGCCGTTTTTTGGCCCTAGTGTCTCTGAAACTTCTCCGTTTTTTGATGTTGACCCTAAAACACTAATAAACGCATCAAGGTACTTCAAAAACATAATAATAAAGCTCTAAGACTTGTACTAACCCATAAAACACTTAAAACATAAATAATTAACAAACAAACACAATTCTAACCTAAACACATACTAAACAATTAGATTAACCATTAAATACATATCAAACTAAGCCCTAAAACATGATATAATTCACACTTATCATGCATTAAGGTTCTAGGGTTATGTCTAGGGTTTCCCAACTTTGTTCAGCTCCAAAAATAGCTCTGAACCCTAAAAGCACAGAAAATCTCATGCCTAGAAAAACCTTTGTCACGATCATGCTCCCTTTATCAGCCTCTCTATAATGATCATGCTCCCTTGTCATAATCGTGACAGAGAGCCATGTAGCTCCATGTACAATCATGACAACCTTTAAGTTTCCTCCATCTTCTTTTTTCTTCAATTTCCTTATTTCTAGCACTCATAAACACATCAATCACTGCTTGAAACATAAAATTAAAATTATTTTCATGCTCTAAACCACACAAATACTTAAAACATAATCAAAAACTAACAATAACACAATTCTAAGCCTATACATATAATAATCATCTAAGAAACACTTAAAAACACACTAAAACTCTTTAAAAATATAGTATGATCTATACATATCAAAATCCCCCACACTTAAAATTTTGCTTATCTTCAAGAAAAAAACACACAAACAAGCATTAAAAAACACATAATCACACATTCAACCAATATGTAATAATGATACAATGGCATCAAATCTAATGGAATCAATATAACTGCAAACATCAATCATTCAGATTGTACCAACATACTAACCTATTCCTTTAATGTTTAAGTACATGAAATTGAATATACATATCAATCAAAATATTAACACCCTATTCATACACCTATGACACCTGTAAACATGCATTTATAATTAGTGACAAAACAAAAAGGCAACTATCACTATGATGCAACTCACCAAGGCGATGGAGACTTGAGGATGCCAATGGGTCCAATTACAAGATCACGCTCCAACAAGCTCAAGGCACAATTTTAGATTTATGCACAAGCTTTTGTTTCACAAGAACTTCAAGAAGTTTTGTTGATCAAGCTTGGAGAAGAGCCTAGGGAGACACCTAAGTGTGTGTGCACATTGGAGGCATCAAACTATAAAGGCTGACACTTAGCCAATTTTCATAAGCACAAGTCTAATCAATGGGCTTGGGCATATTTTATCTTGTAAAAGGCATGTGGACTTCTTTTAAGCTTTGTCATGGGCTAATTTGTATTAAGTGTGCATGTGCTTCATTAAAAAAGTCATGTGCATGTCTTACTTTAAGGAACCAAGCGTGTAGGCCTAGTTTAAAAGCCCAATTTGCCCCTCTTAAGTTAGCTTATGATTTTTGTTGTTTCCTTATCCTATTTGGACTAGGACTAGTCAATTTTAATTAGTTTTGAAGCCTAAATCCATGTGGGATTTGTTCTTGGGCAAATTTGTTTCAAGAAAGCCTTCTTGATGTTTTGGGCTTTCTTTAGGGTTTTTAGGTTATCTTTGTTAAGGTTTGTAACGCACAAGGGTATTTAAACCCTTATTTTATGCATGAACACCATATTAGATGTGAATAAAATTTGAAAGCATTCTTTAAGAGAGAATTCGGATTCTTGCTTGTTTTAGCTTAAGGATTGATTCAACTTATCAAGTAAGTTCTAACATGTGGCGTTAATTCAATTCCCACAATCTTTATACTTTTTGTTACCAATTCCTTGTTGTTTTGGGGGTGAAGGGTCTTGTTAGCTTGATTGAATTTAGGTATGGGAACAATCAATGAAGCGGAGGTGATCAAGACATTGATTCTAGGTTGTTGTCATATCATCTTTGGTATCAGAGCTTAGGTTTTAAATTCAATCTTTATCTTTAATTTTTTTGTGTTCTTGATTATTATAGTTAGTTCATCATTCAAATTCGAAAAAAAAGAGAAAGAAAGAAAAAGCATAAAAACAAAAAAATAAAAAGAAGAAGAAACTCAAGATTGTGAATCTTTGCGTGTTTGAGTTGATTTGCTTGCAAGATTCATCAAGATTGCTAATTCTTGCATCAAGATTCATCTTTATAATTCAAGGTTCACTCTATTGATTCAAGATTCATCAATAACGAATTTGATCATTCAAGAATTCTTTAATTTCGTTTCTTTATTATCCAAGATTCATCAAGAACGAATCTGATCATTTAAGAATTCTTTAATTTCGTTTCTTTATTGTTCAAGATTCATCAAGAACGAATCTGATCATTCAAGAATTCTTTAATTTTGTTTCTTTATTATTCAAGATTCATCAAGAATGAATATGATCCTTCAAGAATTCTTTAATTTCGTAGATTCATCAAAAATGAATCTGATCATTCAAGAATTCTTTAATTTCATTTCTTTATTATTCAAGAATCATCAAGAACGAATTTGATCATTCAACAATTCTTTAATTTTGTTTCTTTATTATTCAAGATTCATTAAGAACGAATCTGATCCTTCAAGAATTCTGTAATTTCGTTTCTTTATTATTCCAGATTCTTTAAGAACACATCCTTCATTCAAGAAATTCATCAAAACTTGCTTTCTTGCATCAAGAAACACTTTCTTGTTTCAAGATTTACTTTCTTGCCCTAAAAACGTGTGTCTTTGATATAATTGCTTATCTTTCAATTCTTGAGTTATTGGGGAAGATTTGAACGTTCTTGCCAATTTGGGTTTAGGGTTGAGTTTAATTCCTAATTGTGTCTTTTCTTGCACTCTTTGGTTGCTTTTTATTGTTTGCTGTCCTTTTTGTTTCCATTACACTTGAATTGAGTAATCTTGTTTCATATTGCTCAGTTGGCACCAAAAATCACTCATATACGTTTTTTCCATCTAGTATGTGTTTATTTTCGTCTTTCTTTCTTCGTTTGCATTAAATTGCATCTAGTTTTGTGTATTCTTCCTTTCTTTAGATATTTTTTGTTTTCTTTTGAATTAAGTTGCTGTTGTGCTTATTTGGTTGGTAGTGATTGATCCGAACAAGTAAAACTATGCTAGAATCTAGAGTGGTAAAAGGCAAGAGTGTGTAAGCTCATTTAAGGGTAAAAGCCATCTTCTTGGGTGAAACATGAGAGTATCCATTCTGATTTAGAGAGAAACATATGAGGGAGTGTGTGAGGAGTTGTTCTAACATGTTTTTGCAGGTTTTCCATCATGACCAATTCAAAGGATAGTAAAGGTAGTGACAAGGATGAAAAGAATAGGGAGGCTGATCAAAACACATTCTTTACTTTGGAAGCTATGCAATAGCAATTCTGAAGGATTGAGAACTTGTTCAAGGATGTCAGTGATAAATTTGATAGACAAGACCAGGCCATTAGGAATTTACAAAGAGACGCTTCAATTAATGGTGCAATAAGGAAGAAAAATGCTAGGGAGCTAACTCCTGTGCGCTATGAGTATGAAGATGAATATGATGATGGGGAAGATGAAGAGGAGTGGCCTAGGGTCAGAATTGGTGGAAGAGGGGGACAGAATGATAGAGGAAGAGGAAGAGGCTATAGAGGATGAGACAATGCAAAGGAAGAAGACAAGGCCAAGCATGTGGATAGAAACTTAGGTAGTATCAAGATGAAAATACCATCTTTCCAAGGTAAGAATGATCCAAAAGTTTACTTAGAATGGGAAAGAAAGGTGGAGATGATTTTTGAATGCCATAACTATTCAGAGGAGAAGAAGGTGAAGCTTGTTACTATGGAATTTCATGATTATGCGCTTATTTGGTGGGATCAGCTTGTTTTGAATAGAAGAAGTAATGGAGAGGATCCTATTGATACTTGGGCCGAAGTGAAGAGGGTCATAAGAAGAGGTTTCTGCCTAGTTACTTCTATAGGGAGCTCCATTAAAGGCTCCAAACCTTGAGACAAGGCACCAGAAGTGTAGAAGAGTACCATAAGGAGATGGAGATAGCCATAATTAGGGCTAATGTAGAAGAAGAAAGAGAAGCCACTAGGGCACGTTTCTTGGCTGGATCGAACAAAGACATTGCCAATGTTATTAAATTGCACCATTATGTGGAGTTAGAGGAGATGGTGAATATGGCTATGAAGGTGGAGAGGCAATGTGACGCCTTCATACCCCCTGGAAGGATGTATGGATGCCACACAAAGCACAAATAGAACTAAACTGAACAGAACCAACTAACTGAAGCATAGTAAAGCAAAGCAGTCTAAGTCTTCCATAAACCAATGCAAAGCAGACATACTTTATATTACACTAAACTTAATATAACTTATTCCAAATTGAAACCAGCCTGAAAATAGTTATTACAAACTTACAACAATTCAAAGTTATACACTTTAGAAACAAGTCAAAATAAATCAAAAATACATTTTTATCAAAACAAAACTCAGACTCCATTGGCCATTGCGGTTGACTTATCCTAGTCTTTATAATCCTCACTCTAAACCTACACAGGACAAATCTACCGTGCTAAGCATATAGCTTAGTGAGTAATATCTAATCTATATATGAAGTGACAACTTATCATACTGAATCATGTAACAACATAAACATGTGTTAAAAGATTGCTTTAACAATAAATCAGACATAACGTATTTCAGAACAGATTTTATAATTAACAGAACAGAATATCACAAGAGGGTATAAACCCTTCAGAATCAAAACACAATCTTATTTATGTCAGAATCAAACATATATCAAAATAGAAAATTAGATGACTGCTAATACATTTATAGAAGTGGGTAATGGGACTTATACAGGAGAGACCAAAGTCTCGACACCGAAGTGTCACAGGAGAGACCAAAGTCTTGACACTGAAGTGTCACAAGAGCAGCTGCAGACCCTTCTAGGCATACCTATTTACGCACAACTAGGACTTAACAGATTCAAAAACAAAAATGTCTGAAATTCAATTCACATATCAATCAATGTTTTCATACCATGTATTCAAGCATATCACATTCTTACAGCTTTGCAAATCATTCAATGATCCAAATCAATAGCAAACAAAACAGTCAAAGCAAAACTATCAAAAATTTCTTACTGAATTACTTACAAAATTGACCATCTAAATTACTTACGAAAGCTCCCTTTTTGCTTATTGCCTCGAAGTCCCAACAATATCTAGAAGTGGTCGCTCTATGTGTTCCTCTATAACATTTAATACAAACACATATCACTATTGTGCATGATTATGAAATTATTTATGCACATTCATGTATAGTGAATATGTATGATGCATTTTCATGACAAATTCCAGGTTTCTTATCCTTAATCCTGTCACATTATCAATCATGTAAAACCATACTCAATTTCTCAATCCAGATTTATCTCACAACTAACTTTTGGGTCCACTTTGCTCAATTATTCTCATCGGGAAGGTGAGGTAATTTGATAACACTTCCTTCTAGAAAGTTTTTCTCCCAAGTCTTAAGCTTCTAATGATACCAAGATCATTCCATATGGTTCTGTATACTGAAATTTATACTCAAAAGATCTTAGACTGTACTTAAGCTTTAATAGAATTTTTATCTCAAATTCAAATCAGATTCTAAAATTACTAAAGGCAGAATTAGAATTTAATCTCTGCATACAATTTGTAGCCTTATGTCTCTAGTTTAATTCAAATTAAGAATCACTCCATTTTAAAATATACAGATCAAGATATAAGCAAAATACCGAAGTATGTTCAGTAAAATATTCCAGCCCATACTATTCCAACAGATTCCCTCACTTTCATTCAATCAATCTTTTCCAAATTAATTTAGAAGGCTACCAGTTTTTATGGATAGGTAGAACAATGTGTTAGGAATCTATTGGCTTAAGAATCAAATCATTTGGATGTCAGATGACAAAGTTATGCCCAAAAGAATCAAAGTTGTTCAGGTGTGTAGAACCCTTCGGGTGCACGATCGTGAACTCCCAACATAACCAGCAGAGTCACGATTGTGAGCTCCTTCTTACTACAGGAGTGTCACGGGTGTGCAACCTTAAGTCACACCCGTACACACCATTTTCTACACTTTTGCATAATTTCTCTCCCTATCTTCTTCATCTTAGTCCATTTCTAATTTTACTCCAATAAAATCTCAAAACCAATCAACTACAAGCTCATAAGGTATTGATCATCAAAACCGAAAATTACACAAGCTTTCTTTCACTACTGCATTTTTAAACTTTTTGCACATTTTCAATTTCACTAAATCTCACTTAACACATTCTTAACATCACCGAAGCTATCCTTCTTACCCACATCATTTTCTGCTATAGTCTACTTCACTAAGTTTCTCTTTAAACCCCATGCAATCGATATTACAACACCTGCACATTCCACTACATAATAATCACTCATCCGAAACCTCTCTCTCTACTACATAACTCATCTTTCTCATCACTAACACCAAATTTGCTTCATACACAACTCGTGTACGTATTCATTTCCAACTAGTAAAACATCATCAAATTCATTCATAAAACCCAGAAAATTATGAACATCACTTACTTGATTCTTCAAACAAATTCCAGCTATGACAGTGAAAAGTAGGGTTTCGGTGGACGGAGGGAAAAGCAAGACTAAAGAGCAGCAAACTAACAGCTAGACTGGGTAATTTGTTTTGCACAGGATAATACTCATGCAAAGATTAAAATTGTGGTTCGGTGAAGATCAAAGCAAAATCAAAGAGAAAATAAGAAGCTACAGAGTTTTGCCTTATACAACTTGTAATATTGTGTTTTAATAACTCATTGACATGTGGCCCCATTGCATATGGGCCGCTTGTCACCCACTTAGAGGTGCTACATATCATTTGTATATTTTTCTTAATCCAAAATACCCTAAAATTTTCAGAAAAATTTCCTAAAATTTTCAAAAATTCTAAAATAATACCAATAGTCTCCGAATAAATTTTCCACAATTTAATCACATTTATAAATCCATTTTACCCGAAAAATGTAAATGAATGCATGCACAATTTATTTGTATGTGTCAAAAATTCATATGCACATATCAGCGAATACACAATTATGCAAAGCATACAGTGCACTAAAATTCCTCAAATTTTTAACCCCTAACATGGGGTGTTACAGGCAACTCAAGTACAAAAGCTCCAGTAAGGCTTCTTACCCAAGCTCTACTACAAATTGGAACTCCAAATGGTCCATGAAGGATGAGAAGACCAAAGACAAGCCAAAGGAAGAGAAGAACAAGGCGGATCTAAAAGCTACTTTTAAAACTCCTAGTTCTTCTAGTTCCAATTCTAAAAAGCATAAGACTATTAAATGCTTTAAATGTCTTGGTGTTGGTTATATTGCTTCTCAATGCCCAAACAAGAAACAATGTTTGTGAGACGAGGAGAAGTTGTGTCTGAGAAGGAAAAAGATAATTTGGCTTCCATGCCTGAGTTGGAAGATTGTTCTAATATGGAAGTTGAGGATACACTTAGGGGTGAATTACTTGTTACTAGACGAGTTTTGAATGCTCAAGTGAAGGAAGATGGAATTGAGCAAAGGAAAAATATTTTTCATTCTAGATGCCTAGTGAATGAGAAGATTTGTAGCCTGATCATTGATGGAGGGAGCCGCACTAATGTGGCTAGTACATTGATGGTGGAAAAACTAGGGTTAGATTGCTTGAAACATCCTAGGCCGTATAGGCTACAATGCCTGAATGACATGGGGGAAATCAAGGTAAATAAACAAGTCCTTGTATTTTTCTCCATTGGGAAGTATTCTGATCAAGTACTTTGTGATGTTGTAACTATGCATACTAGTCATTTATTGTTTGGTTGACCTTGGCAATATGTTAGAAGAGTGTTACATGATGGTTTTAAGAATAGGTACTGATTGACTATGGGAGATCAGAAATTTTTTCTTGCTTCATTGGCGCCAAAGGAGGTATATGAGGACCAAATGCAATTAAAAAAGAGTATGGAGGCAATGCAACAAAGAAAGGCCAAAAATTTTCAAAAAAAAGTGTGATGATACAAACATTGAGGGGAAGGCCGAGAACCTTGCAAAAGGGTAGCAAAAATTTAAATCAAAAGAAAAGAGAGAAAGTGAGGCCAAGAGTGAGAGAAGAAAAATGGGGAAAGAGGCCTTAAAATAAATTCAATTAAAAGGCCCAAATGAGAGAGAAGGTAGAAAGAAACAAAACTTCTATACAAAAATGAGAGATGTAAGGGTTACTTGTGCGGAAAGGAGATGCTTGTTTGTACTTTTGTATAAGGAAGCTTATTTTAATGAATCTGACCTTGACCGTTGTTTGCCTAGTAGTGTTGTTTCTCTTTTATAGGAGTATGGAGATGTTTTCCCTGAGGAGTTGCCTAAGGAGTTGCTGCCCATTAGAGGAATAGAACTTCAGATTGATTTTCTGCCTGGGACGCAGATTCCAAATAAACCTACTTATAAGGCTAATCCTGAAGAAACTAAGGAAATCCAAAATCAAGTGGAAGAGTTGCTACAAAAGGGACATATCAGGGAGAGTCTTAGTCCTTGTGCCGTACCAGTGATATTGGTTCCAATGAAGGATGGGAGTTAGCGCATGTGTGTGGATTACAGAGCTGTTAACAAGATAACGGTAAAGTATCGCCATCCAATACCTAGGTTGTAGCACCTTACCCCCACAAGGCACGTCCCAACATCTATAAGTGATATCCGAGTCTGATGTAGCACTCGACTCCCGCAATGGCCCGAACCTGACATCGATGGTGATATTCGAGTCCGTACCCTACGGGGGTGGCGTGCTAAAGCACTCAATCATTCCAACCATCTAAAAAACACCTTAATCCGATAACTGTAGGGAAAGTTATGGCAAGAGAAAAAGAATGAAAGAGAGAAAGAAGAGAAAACAAGCTAGGGTTCTCTTCTTTCTCTTTTTCATTTTTTTTCATGTTTTCTCTCTCTTATCTCTTTTCTCATCCACTCATTTGCTTCTCTAAAATCTTCTCATTCATGTTTTTCTTCTCCATTTATAAGCAAGACAACACTTCTTCTTCCAATTATGCCCTTAATGATTGAGAATTATCCCATTTGCCTTTCCATTTACATCTTATGTCTTTTATACTTAAGTGTCTTGCCAACAGTACCCTTGAACATTTTAAAATAACACTTTCTTCCAGAAAAATGTCCCCCATTGTCTTAAGTTTCTAATGCCACCGAAATCATTTCATTTGGTTCAATGATTCAAAAGATATACTTCAAACATTTTTGGATTGCTCTTGTCCAAAACAGTATACTATGCACAACTTTCATCTGAATTTTAAACATCTTAGAGACTAAATTAGATTCCAATTTCTTCATACCATTTGTAACTTCATGTCTCTATTTTACCAAAAATAAAAAATCTTCTCATTTGGAGCTCTACGGATCCCAAAATCATCAAAATAGTGAAGTATGTTTAGTGGGATAACACCAGTTCATATTATTTAAGAACACACTCACTGCACCTATCCCATGCTTTTCACTCAATATTTCTCACTTCATTTCAAATAGCTTTGATTTTTGGTGGAGATGTAGAGAAACGTCTTACGAATCCAATGGCTCAAGAATCAGGTCATTTGGGGGTCTAGAGAGGAAGTTATGGTCAAAAGAAGCAACCATGTTTATGACCTCAATCGAATTGAACCTATTTGGCGCGATTTCCATAACTTTGACAAAAAAATGTCGGATTGATGTCGTTTTTAAACTATTGGAAAGAAAACTTCGAGATCTATAACTTTCATGAAGGTCTCGAAGACCAATTCTATCATCAAAAGGGTCAAAAATAGAACAGACGATGTGATATCATTTTTGAGACGAAGTGGCGTCATCAGACCATATAAGGTTGGAAAAATTGCCATAACTTTCCCTACAGATATCGGATCAAGGTGTTCCTTAGATGGTTGGAAAGAAAACTTCAAGAGCTACAACTCTCATGACAATCTCGAAGCAAGATTCGGCATCCAAAAGGGGTTAAAAATGGAACAGAAGAAGGAAGCAAAAGGTCAAACTAAGACAATGCTGACATCATACTAACACGATGATGACATCATACTAAGATGATGCTGATGTCATACTAAGACGATGATGACATCATACTAAGACGGAAGCAAAACTAAGACGATGCTGATGTTATACTAAGACGAAATAATAAAAAAGGCATAACTTTCACTACAATTATCGGATTAAGGTCATTCTTTGACCGTTTTAAAGAAGACTTCTAGATCTACAACTTTCCAGAAGGCAACTTTGCTAAAATCTATTTATATCAATCCCAAATTTGCACCTAAAGTCCAAAGATGAATTTTCCATTCATACACCAACGTACTGCGCCCAACTCTTAACTTCATGACGAATTTTGATATTTTTAGAGACAGAATTGAAATTCGATGTCTTCATAAGAAATGTAGCCTTATGTTTCTAGTTTAATCCAAATTAAGAATCATCTTGTTTGGATAACTAGAGAAGAAGTTATGGCTAATAGACCGAAGCACACTCAATAAACATTTTCCAGATCACTACCAATTTTGTTTCTAAATCTTTCCTTCTTACAACTCATACCAAGATCACTCTTTCTACTCCCTCTACTTCTCATTTTCAATAAGATCACATTTAAAAACAATCATACTTGGAAGTTGTCAATGAATTCATGTACCACTTTTTTTTTATATGCAAACATTCAATATTTATGTGCATATATGCTAACATGATGCATGAGAAAGAAAATGCATTTCCTAAGTCTCTCTTTGAGCTCACATATACTGAAATTTCGGGTCCAAACCCTTAATATGGAGACAGGATGTTACATCCGAGCCCCTTAAGGATGGCACGCTAGAGCACTTAGTTAGTCAAAAATCGGTATAAATTTTTTTTAATAACCAACATACACAACTTTTTGCGGAAATAAACAATTCAAATCGGGCCCACTTTCATTTATAAACATTTTCAATCATAACAATACAATCAACAGAATTTTAATAGCCATTTGGGGCCTATTACAAATACAAAATACTTTAGTCATAATGTCTTTACATTTCAACTTAAATCATTTGTACAATAATTTCGGAATAAACAAATTTATACACAAATAGGAAAAAATAAATGCAGACGCGAACTGATCCCAACCTCTATCCCTTACTTGTATGCTGTAGGGATACTCCCGTTTGCCTAACGAGGTATTCTTCTGATCTGAAAAATATTTGCAAATTTTGGGTGAGTTTTGCGAACTCAATGAGAGACCATTATCGATGGCTCACCCAATTACATAACACATAATTCACATTCACATCATTTCACATTTTACATTCAATACAATTTAATCATTCATATTATGCATATCCAGTGCACATGAGACCACTTTACATTTATTACTTTGTTGTGACCGAGTGCCTAAACTGTTCCGTATCCATTAGATACCGGGCTCATTAGGGGTGTTTAAGAAAACCCGCGAACCTGTGAACTGGGCCTGAACCGCATGAACCAATCCTATAAACAAGGTTAACTCAGGTTCGGTTCGAACCGAACCTAAAAAATCAAGTTCATGGTTCAAGTTCAGGTTTTTGACTTGCGGTTCTAGGTTAACCAAACCTATAGCAGGTTAACCGAACCGAACTTGATTTATAGGTTTAGGTTTAAACCTGAACCTGAAACACCCAAAAAACTATCATATATTTAGATATAATTTTAGAGGATATTAATAATAATAAATTCACTAGTATTTACTATATTAATTCTTGAGTAAAAAAAAGAAGAAAAGGAAAAA
>JAOSBL010000212.1:20140804-20159077 GCA_027568915.1 Erythroxylum roraimae
TGCAATTGAAATCAGAAAACTCATTTGTTTAAAGAAAGCAGTAGTGGCTTATAAATTCTATTATAAACAGGTACCCATATATATACACATAGGCTAAGCAAATAATTTGACGTCGGCTGTACACTATATAGTACATATAATAACCCGATCAACAGACTGACTACATTTGAGAAATAAACTGAAGCATTAGGGATCAGGTACAGATAAGATATAACTATATCAAATGTGAACAAGAGAAACTATCCCAATAAGTGTTGCAAGGAAATAATTAATGATATCTAACGTTCTTAGACAAGCGGAAATAAACATGTCGACACCTTGTCTCATGCCCCTGACATAGCGGATATGGTGGATTAAATCAATACCTGGACCAATTGTATGCAGCATTCCCTTCAGATAGTAATCCTTCCTTTCCAGTGGAGACAGTAGCCTTCTCCAAGTGTCTTATGTTTATAGATGACCTAGCCGATGTGACAATCATCAATATCGCTAACCAATCCTTTCGAAACTCCTGTTCCACAACAACTTAGTTCCATTATGTCCTCTCCATAAATTAAATCTTCAGCAGGATTAATAGTTAATGAAAATAATAAGAACATTATCAGTTCAAATCCAAAAAAACTTTCCACTTCAAGAACATTGACTATGATTTAGACAGATCTCTTACGGATAGATCACATGTGATCGTGGAAATATTTTCACCCTGTGGTTTTGGTATGTTTTCAAGATGTAGGACAATCTGCTGAAAAAGCCCTTTCAAGCTAGCATCAAGATCAAGAGCCACCATCCCAGGAGTTCCCAGCAAAAATCTGATTCTACCAGCACATGAAGAAAGGTATGATAATGCATAGCCTCGAATAGCTGCATCAGATGTGAAAATTCATAATGAAATCATTATTTCATTATTCACCCATAACTCACAAGTCTAAAATGGCATAAAAGGAAAAGATCATTAAGCTCTTGGACAATTAAGGAGATGATCCATGATAAAGGTAATAAGATTATGATGCAACTCAGAAATGACAACCACTAGCTACCTCTGTTGCAACTGTTTTCCATTACATTACGATGTAAAACTGAAAGTTAAAATCTTGGTGTTCCAGTTTCTCAACCAGAAAATCAAGAAATAGTTAATCAGCATTATATCATTGACAATGAGAGCATTCACAAAGGTAAATGGGCAATATGGGGTAGTTTCGCAATGTTGAGAATTTATACCCTTATTCCCTTGGAAACTCAGATTAAAATATAGCAGTAGAAGTGGGGCATAGTGAAATAAAAAGTTTATTTTAGATGCATTGATGGATGGTCCTTGGAGGCCTAACTGCAGACTACAACCTTCATAATCAACAAAATAATATGAATTACTTGGAAAAAAAAAATTAACCATATCCAAGCCAGTCTAACCTGCAATGTACTTGCGCACCAAACAACAAAGACGGTCCATACCATCTAATAAGAAACCAATTGTAGGATCACTTGGATCCTGCAACCAGAAATTGAACCAGTTTAAGTTAACCACTAAGTTAGGAAGTTGGCAACCACAATACACAAGTGATATTATTGCAAATGAGAGATCGGGAGTACATACTATGTCTACTGGCACCATTCGAGTAGCTTTAGATTTCGAAGAAGCAATTCCTACATGTTGGAAATACCAAACGACCTCAGATTGGACCAAAGCCAGGGCAGAAAATACCATCTGGAGGCAACACAAAAAAGGGAAAGAAGCAAGAAATGCTGGTAGCTGTTATATTCACTCCTTGCTACTGTAATTCTGTAAAATTGATTGCAGCATAATGCGAAACAGTACAATAAGGGATAAGCTATCCACTTCCTTATTCAAATTCTTTAACATTTTAAAACGCCATTTAAGTCGATTTCAATCAGAATTCTTAAGAAACAGAAAACATTTAGGTAATTCTAATTTCATTGAGTAACAATCAGTAATAGTACCTGTTACAGATTAGATAAAATCAAATAATCTGTTTGATATGATTATATTAGTTACGATTGATATTCTGCTTGATTATAGGAGATTATTCTGTAAATCAGTTACTCCTAACCACTATAAATATGTATCAATAATCTGTACAATACATAAGATACATATCACCTTTCTTCATAACATGGCATCAGAGCCTCTACGAGTCTTACTTAGCCTAGCCTTCATTTTGCCCAGTGAGCAGTAGTAAATACTTTTGCTTCCTTCTTCCTTAGGTTCTGTCCAGTCAATTTATATTTTGTGAACTTTTGTGGTATATTTGATTTATTTTACCATGGCTAATAAATAGAAACTAGTTGTAATTGATGTTATTCTTGTGATGTTTAAAATCACAAAATATAAATTGACTGGTCACAATTATTTAAATTGGTGTAAAATAGGAACTATAAGAGAAGGGCAGGTAAAAGGAGGAAATGATTAAGGTAGCAGTATGGAATGTCAGAGGCCTTAATAGCCTAAATAAACAACTTGTGGTTAAGGAATTTATCAAGAACAGCAAGTTAGATTTTGTTGGTTTATTGGAAACCAAAATAAAGAGGGAGCAATTGGAGAAGAGTTTATGGTTCCTAGACAAAGGATGGAGGGTAATGAGTAACCATGATCACCATTTCAATGAGAGAGTGATAATAGGCTTCAATCCTCAGAAAGTGGATGTAGTGAAGTATATTGAAAATGATCAATTGATCCATTGTGGTGTCTTGATTAAAGCCACTGGGACTATGATTGCAACTACAGTGTTGTATGTGGCCAATCATAAATTCCAGAGACTACATGCTTAGAAGGAGATGGAGAAAACTAATAATATCATGAGTCTGCCATGGACAGTTATCCGAGACTATAACTGTCCTCTCAAGTCAGTAAGAATCAAGGGATGGGAGAAGTTGGAAACAAGTAGACTGTTGAGAACTTCAAGGACAGGTTTGGCTAATATGAAATGGTACGGTAACTCTTATACTGGAACAATAAGCAATCCAGGGAATGGTTTCTGTTGAGAAAATTGGACAGATGTATGGTTAATTACAAGTGGATAGAGGCAACAAGCAGCGCTTTGTTTGATGATCCAAGTGTATCAAATCACAGTCCAATAGTAGTGGAATTGCTAACAGGTGACAGGAAGAGGAAGGCCCCATTTAGAATATTCAATCACTTGATGGACAATCGTAAATTCAGAAACGTACTCAGAGAAGAAATGCAGGGAGTGATAACTGAAACTGTTCAGCAGAAAAACAGTTCAACCAGATTTAAAAGCTAAAGCTGATGCTTTGGAGGAGCTAAAGAAATGTCAGAAGAGAATATTGGACAGACCAGAAGATTTGCAACAAAGAAAACGGGAATCTGCACTGGTGGAAAAGTGTAATCAACTATTGACTAGTACCAATACTAAGGCAGAAATCTAGAGTGCTCTGGATGAAGGAGGAAGAGAGATGCACTAAGTATTTTACGAGTTCAATTTCAGCTAGGCGAAACAAGAATTCTATCAGAATGCTGGACGATGAAAGAGGGCGGATCCATGAGGACATAGAAGGTAAAAAGAGGGTTGCCTTAAGAGTATTTTACTAGGCAGTATGGGACTACAACACCAACAAGAGCTATACCCGTAGAGGTTCTAGCAGGGCTTAAAAAGGTTGATGAAGAAGACAAGGTCGAGTTGGTTAGAGAAATAGCAAGGGAAGAAATCAAGAATGTTATTTTTTCAATGAGCAAAGCCCTAGGACCGGATGGATACAATGAGAGATTCTTTCAAAAACATTGGGATATTGTAGGAGAAGAAGTCCTAGCAGCAGTAGAGTCCTATAAGAGAGGAACAATCCTCAAGAAATGGAATAAAACATTTATCTACCTTGTCCCCAAACAAAGCAATGCTAGGAAGCTGGAACAATTCAAGCCAATAGCCTGTTGTAACTTTCTATACAAAACCATCACGAAGATTCTAGCAAATAGATTGAGAGCAAGTCTAGGAAAGTTAATCAGCCCAAAACAGAATGAATTCATCAAGGGGAGATCAGTGGGAACAAATATCCTACCATGTCAGGAATTGTTAGAGGGATATAATTATCAGAGGAGAATGAGGAATTGTACCATAAAAATGGATGTTGCAAAGGCCTATAACTCAATCAACTAGAGCTTTCTATTTAATATATTGGAAGCATTAGTTTATCCTCCCCTGTTTAGAAAATGGATAGAGGAATGTGTAACCACTACTTCTATGACAATCCTGGTGGATGGGGAACCTACAAACCTGATCAAAGCAAGGAGGGGCTTAAGGCAAGGGGACCCGTTATCCCCCTAACCTGTTTGTACTTTGCATGGAGGTTTTGTCAACTCTTCTCGCAAATAACATACAGAGGCACCCAGAATTCCAGTTCCATGGCACATGTAAAGGTTTGAAGCTCAGACACCTAGCTTTTGCAAATGACCTGCTATTGTTTTGCGGAGCTGAGAAAATCTAATCTTGCAAGTAATGAAGGAGTTCCAAGAGATCTCAAGCCTAAGATGCAACCTATTGAAGAGCTGTTTCTACTTATCTTGCAACTCAAGTAGAGAGGTAGCTTCTACAGCTATCGAGATGGGATTAACACAAGAGAGTCTACCCTTTAAATACTTAGGGGTACCAATCTCTCAAAAAAGACTCAGTGTTAGATTGCAAATCTTTGCTAGACCTAATTCATGGAAGAATCAACCAGTGAAGCAATCGGTTCCTTAGCTATGGAGGCAGGCTACAACTAATTCAGACAATACTGAGCAATCTTACTACTTATTGGGTCAACTATTTATCCATCCCAAAAAATATCCTTAAGGAAATAGACAGGAAACTTAGAGAATTCTTGTGGAGTGGCTCAAACCAAGAAAGAAGCAAAGCGAAGATTAGTTGGAACAAAATTTGCAGACCTAAGCAAAAGGGGGGTCTGGGACTTCATTCTGCAAGGATGATTCACAGAGTGAGCAGGGGATGGAATTTGTGGTGGTTGTGCTACAAAAAGGAGGATTTATAGGTGAAATGGATACACAATGTATTCATAAAGCATAAAAGTATTTGGATCTTAAAGCCAACGCAGGACATGTCAGGAACTCTAAAGGAATTCTAGAGACCAAACAATAGATGCAAAATCAGGTGTTCCAAAGGATTGAGAATGGAGAAAGCACGTCGTTTTGGTATGATAATTGGCACTATAAAGCCCCCTTATATCAGGTGGAAGAGGTACAGCCCTTGAAATTGGTCGTGAATCCAGAAACTAAAGTATGTATGTTAATTAGTGATAATCAGTGGATATGGCCCTTCCATAATAGTAGATGTGCCAGACACATAATGGAAGAGTTGACTAGATGCTAGGAAGGAGAGCAGGATGAAATTCAGTGGCTAGCAGACAACTTAAGGAAGTTCAGCACAAAAGCATGCAAAACACTTTTACAGACTACAAAGATCACAAGGCAGGAGTGGACAGCCTTAGTATAGGACAGTGACATCAATCCAGCTCATTCATTCATCTTATGGATGGGAATCAATAGAGGGTTGCTTACGAGGGATAAGATCAAGTTCTCCATTAACACATTGAACTGTGAGTTATGTAATACTGAACTTAAAAGTCTGGACCATTTGATGATTAGATGCAGGTATATCAGACAAGTCTGGGGCCGGATGTAGCTTATTCTCAACATGGACAGAGTGACAGACCAATGGACTCTTGGAGTAAAACTATTACTTGGTTGGGGAAACTTAGAGTGCATAATGCAGCTAATCTCAAAGCAATTAAGTTAAGCTGGGCAGCTTTGGTGTACTACATCTAGAAAGAGCGTAATTGCAGAGTTTTCAAACAAGAAAGTTGAAATGTTGCGATGTTTTTTAGGACATTTTTCTGCACTACAGATTGGCATGTTAGCAAGAGGAATCACATAATCTCCAACTTGAGGGGATGTTACAGATTAGATAAAATCACATAATCTGTGTAGATATGATTATAAAAGTTAGGATTGATATTCTGCTTGTTTATAGGAGATTATTCTATAAATTAGTTACTCCTAACCACTATAAATACGTACTAATATTTTGTATAATGCATAAGAAACAAATTACCTTTCTTCATAACAGTACAAAATACTTATAACTAGGAATTAGATATGGCATTTATTATTTGGCTGGAAATTCAAGGAAAAAATTGCAAAAATAGAACAACTCTAAAATGTCCTTTAACTAACTCTGCAGTAGAAAGCATGTGCTTACATGTGCACTCATGCTGCTTCGACACTAACCTTTAGGATTTTTTGGACTTCTTCAAACTTAAAGCAAAGGAAGCACAAACATTCCATATGCAAACACAAGAAAAATATATGCTGCCTATCATGGATTCTCCATGTTTGTTCATGTTTGAGTTTATCGAGAACAGATACATTTGTGCTCAAATAAGCTTCAAAAGAATGTCAAAGCATGTCAATCTCAAACTATAAGTCTTTGAAATGGGTAAAATTCTTGTTTATATAAATCAATTTTCACATCACTTATTGAACTGTGATCAATATTGCTACCAAATAGAAAGATTCCTGAAGATGATATGTCAATAGTTAAGAAAACATGCCATTGCAAATAAGAAAATCTTCTTCACAAGTACATGGCAAATTATGAGATCACAAAATAAAAGGCAATATCATATGAAAATTACAAGAGGGGGTCCACTAGTGTACCTGAATGTTTGGAGCCAAAAGACTTGGTTGATCAGTAAAGAAGAGCACCATCCTTCCAATTTCTTGTTTCAACAATATTCTCCTTTCAAGGTGAATTGCGTCACATGATACAATTGCTTGCTCATGCACTTCACTGTACCCAATGACCAGATATTAAGTTGCATAGCTGAAGCACTTTCATATTGGATTTTCCCAAGAAAAGGAGAACTCCTCAATAAGCTACTTAAATCAGTTAACAAGTTTCACCAGATTCTGTCAATTAATTGAAGCAAACAAAAAATCTATATATTTTATCAAATGCATATAGAAAAATGCCTACTATGCAATTGATGCAATTTAACAATACAATTCCCAAGTTTATGAAATGCTTTTGCAAGATAAATAGTCAAGTTCACGCCATAGCTTACTAGTCCTTATTTCAATTCTATTTTGATGTTTCGTGCATATACTTACTGCTAATGAAACCTTCAAAAACCAATTTCAAGCATGTATTTCCAATGAGAATAGAATTTAACTCAAATCAAGAAAGAAAAGCCTTAATTCCAAGTTAATTTGGGTTGACTAAATTTATCCTATGCCTTCTATCTGAATTGAGGCAAGTATTATGCATCCTAGCCCTACATGGTTCAGTTGAAATTAATCTGAACCTATCACGATCCTGTTAGATCGGTTTGAAGCTTAAAAGAAAGTATCAAAGGATAGAAATGGCATCTTCTTAAAACTTTCCTTAGATATGCAGGAAAGTAAATGCAGGTTACACCCATAAATAAGCTAAAAAGCATCTCCAACTTTTAGAACTTCACAAAACAAGATCGGCTATGAATCAAACATTTCTTAAGCTTGACACCTCAATGAAGTAAATTAATTACATTTCTGTTGAGTTGATGACTTATTCTTGACAGATTCTATAGTAGTTGAATAATGAACTTTCATTTTAAGCATGTCTTATTCTAGATATCAAATATGAAACAGAGAAGTTTAACCATTAGCAATCAATTTAGCAGTACTTAGTATACCTTATCATTTTTTCAACCTGCTTCGCAACACTGTACTCTAAATCTGCTTCTTTTTGCTTTGTGCGTCCAGACTTTGCCATCTTCTTTGACTCTAGTACTCGTGGTAACACATATAATTGGTAATCCTCATGCAATAACACATACTGCATATTAAAGTTTTTTGACAAAAATCAGGAATCGCAAATAGAGAGCACAAGTTGGATAACTTTAAATTACGCACCTCATCCCTGAATAGTGAAAGAATCAAGTTTTCCTTCAGCACAACCTAAGACAGTGATGAAGAAATGAAAAAGTAAGTATAAAGCTATTGGAAACAAAATAGTATTAGCTATAACTGTTTTAAACACTAGCATAACCTGCTAGATGGCTTTAACAATGTCCCATTTGGGAGAGATGGTTATTAGTCATAGAAAATCAATTTTTCTTCAAAACTAATCTCTTGAAAGACCAATGAGTGTAAACCAAAACAAAAGAAATTGATCAAGCTTGTTTATCCCAGTTAAGTATAACACTCTGCTGCCAAAATCCAAGTTTCATATAACCACTTTATTGCATTAAGTAATTGAACTTCCCTAAATGACACAATTGATGAAGTAAGTCTACCGGTGCAGATAGTAAATGTAATAATTTATGCAATATCTAAGACGTAAAAGACAAATTTGCCCTATGTTTTAGTTAAATGTGTGCATGTGTGTTTGTTTGAGAGAGAAAGTTGGAAGGAAGCACGGATGGTAAGAAACCTCTCTTTCAACATCTCATAAACGAAAACACTATGTACGGTCATCCATTAAATATATATTATGCAACCTAGATACAATAACTAAAAACATTGACTAGAAAATGAAAATTCAGAAAAGTAAGAAAATGAGCTAGACTAAAACTTTTAGTGATGCAATTATGATCAAGGTATGACTCATTAAGGATGAGAAAATACTTGCATGACTAAATGAATTTCAATTAACTAATTGGAGAAAAAGGGAATCAAGCTCATTGCCACAAACTACACTAAATAGAGAACCATAATTGGATGACAAGAAACATAATGAACCTATTATGTTGGGCTTACCAAAGCAATATCAATGCTAGTGACGCGAAGCAACTCATCAGGGCAAACAAGATACCCAAGAAGCACCCATTCCCGGTAAGAAGTAACATTTGATAGATCTTGTGCTCTCTGAATGAATATTAACATGATTGGTTAAGTAAAGCCAAGGAAATAGAGGCCTTCAAAGTAACTGATACTAAATAAGGCAACAATAAAATTTGAGCATTTACCATAGGGTGAGCAGAATTTGTAAGTATATCCGGATAACGAGGATGATAAGGACTAAGAAATCCCTCATTTCTGAGCTTCCTTGTATCTGTGGATAGGAATATAATTGGACCTACAGCCTCTAGAACCTGGACATAGAAGTTGAAATTTGTAAGAATGAATCACCAATTTTGTCACGAAGAAAGAAAACATAGAAGAAAATATTTCGTGTCAATACAAAGCCTAACGAGTATGTTTGTTAAATGTTCGATTTCAGGTTATTACTAATAGATTTTACCTTGTTACTCTTATAAATAATGCATTATCAAATCAAGGGTAATCCAATAAAATCAAATTAGAGGAAACCATTTAACAATTTGCTCTCACTCAACATCCATATTCAAATACTGTATTTTCATCGTAATATGATAATGTTAGAGAACAAATGTTTAATGACCTCTCCAATACGTGGACTAACAAAATTTAAGTCTTCTTGCAATCCTTTCAATGGTGGATCATAAGAGTCGATGAATTGAACCAGCCTGAAACCATAGTGAGAGTGACATAAAATGTTAACCAAATGTGGATGAAATGAAGCAACAAAAGTATCATGCTGAACGTTGACAATCATCACGTGATTATGGGTTTTATATTCAAAAGAATAAGTATGTAGAAAGTGTGTAATATGAGGATCAAGGGAAGTTTCATAACAACAAAAGTAGCTAGAAATATCACAGAAATTAGAAACTATTCCTTACCGATGATAGAAATCACAATCTCTATCATTTCTGGCCATTGCATGCAAAAGGTTATACACTTGCAGCATCATTTTCCTTGGTATCTATGAGTAAAAAACAAACATAAAGTCCCAAACAATTAAGAAGGCTAACATTCTTAAACAAATGTATAGTAACCAGACAAACCAAATATTAAAGTGAAATGAAAAGAACTTAGAAGAGTGAGACATATGATTAACTTACCTTCTCCGATAGAAGATTGACACGAACAAAGGAACAAAAGAGATCCATAAATGCCTGAAGTATAAGTGAATTCTGATTCGGCTGCAATATACTGTCAGATTTATTAAGGGGTAGAAGATCATGAAACAACAATTAAAATAGCTTTGACCACCTTGTGACACATAGATTTCCAAACTCAAGCATTCAGCATATTAAAGTAGATAAATTTTTGGAGTCTTGGCTTTTGAGGCATCTCATATTGAGTCAAACACACGTAAGCTATGCATGTTGAAGTAGAAGCAACTTTGATGCTCACCAACAAGGTTATAACTGTGCTACTAAGATCCAAGACAAGTCGCAAAGCTTGCTCTCGAAATGCCATCAAGTCAAGAAGCAGCTGCCCCACAAACACAAAAGCTATTAAAAAGCAGGAAACATAATGTCTTGAAGTACAATTCAAATCCTATATTTAGGTATGACAACTAGCTGATATGATGCAAAACCAACCCGCCATAGCAAGAAATTGAACTCATTTTAGTGCTAGATCCTCACCCAATACTTCAATTGACAAAGTTCAAGTTTTGACAAAAATTTCACCCAAGATATGGAAAAACTATATCCAGACCACAGTTAACCACCATCACTAATGGCGTTATTAAGTAGAACTTCTTGATGGTTACAGGAGAATACAAGAGTCACCATAATGTATTCTTTAATGGGGGTTACAGGTGTATTTGCATGTGTGTGTGTGTGTGTGAGCATCTACGTATACATGTTTAGATATTGCTTCATGTGCCAATAAAAATATAAAAGCTAGGAAAGTTTTTATGGGTTATGGTCGTGTCAGACTCAAAATCAATTACGTGAATGAATAAAACTGGCAGCAACTTTAAGCATGACTTTATTCAGAATAGTGAAAAATAAATAGGTACGGGCAATTTAGCACTGTACCTGGACCCATGGTTCCAAGCTCTGTAAATGAACTTCTGCACTGTCATTCAAAGAATCCAGAGTAACCTTGTCAACCTGCATAAAGTTTTCACAAGATATAAACTGCTCCGATCAGTAAAAGAAAACGAAAAGAACTTGTCATCATTTAGTAAGGAACAATTCTCACTCTTTCAAGTTGCAATTTGCTAAAATGTTCAGGAAACTTCTTGGAAAGCAGCAAGCAAATCTTTGGACAGTTGGGGAACACACCAGATTTCCAAAACGCTTCTGAAAATGCATGACCAACGGGATCTGGATAATCCAAAATCTGATTTAACCTATACATTTTGGCCATGAGACCTACAGCAACTTCAGTGAGTTGGACCACCCACTGCAAGTTGAGACCTTTATGAGACCCGCCAGAATTTTGTGGCTGCCCATCATGACCCTTATTCCTAGAGGTCTTAGAAGTGACCGAAGCAGCCATGTCAGAACCTAAGTATTCAGTCCATCTCGACGGGCCCTCCCACTCCCTCGATCTTGCAGGCGAGGAAGATGAATCATGTCCTGCAAAATGCTGTCGTGACCTCGACATGAATCAACCAATGAACATCAAAACCCTGCAAAGCTGCTTTCATTCAGTCTAAGAGCTTGCATGCAATACAGAAGACTAAAGATTTCAAAATCTAATTATCTTGGCATAAAAAATTCATATGACCTAGTAAGAAAAAATGCAGTTACAGCGATTATCTTCAGCTTACACAAACAATTTGACTGCGATACCAAATAAAGTCAACTAAAGGAAAACTGCGAACAGAATGGAAGAATTGAGAGATAGAGAAGTAGCAGGAAGGTTGAATTTAGAAGAAACATTAATCAGATCTGAGTGCTTAAAAAGACACCAGTAGAGGCATGACAGAAAGAGGTTTTACCGAGGAGAACAACCGTTAGTTAGGTGGGAGGGAGCGAAGTTACAGTTAACTGGTTTCGGATGAAATGTAAATGAGGATATTCCACTTCCGGAGTGAAGTAGGTGACGGAACTTTCTTTTTTACCTTACATTGGATAGTGAGGGACATGCTTGGCTTATACTTAAAACCTACATCATTGCAATGTTGAAGAATAGTCACCAAAATGTCTAATATTATATGCATACATACATAGTTAAGGCGTGAGATCAAATATTAATACGATTCGCGCTACTTGCTAATAATTTGGTGGGCATCGTATGTGAATTTCCTTTGGACTTGTGTCTATTTGAGTTTCATTTAAATATTTCTTATTCATGCGATGATGTACATTTTAGTTGATATATATCCAAGACTCGGCACTTGATACTCAGCGTTAAAAATGGCGCTCAATCTTATTTCAGTCAAATTATGTAAACTCCGAAATAAGGTGGGAATTGATTAATTTGTTCCCCAAAAACTCGCTAAGGGATAATTGATTTCCATCCGAGGAAAGTATCACAGACACTTTTGTTAGAGCACTTTGAAATTTACCATGTTTGTTTTCTTTTTTTTCTATTTTTTAATTCAGTAAAAACTTTGAGTTTATGATTTTTGTTTTTTATTTTGGTATTTTTGAGTTTCCAAAAATTATAAAAACCATAAAAAGTAATTTTTGTTTTCTGTTTTTTTTGTAATTTGATTTACTATCAACTAATATTATTTATTTAATTATGAGTAAGAATTACAAATAAATTTATTTTACTTAATAAATTTATTTAACTTTTGTAATTAAATTAAATAAATTTAATTCAATAATTATTAATAAATATAATTAAATTTAAAATATCTTCAAAATATATAAATTTCAGAAAAAGAAATTTAATTATTAAAAATATTAGACATTAGATATTAATTTTAAATTAAAATTTAATTTTAAATTATTTATTTTATTAAAAATAAAATATTGTATTAATAATTTATTAATAAGTATTATATAAAAGATTAAAATAATTTTATTTAATTAAATATAATTTATCATTAAGTTTTATCTAATATGTTATTATCACTGGTGATAAAAATATAAATACATTAACATTAACAACCAAACACCTTTTGTTTTTATTTGATAAAAAAACAGAAGCTAAAAACAAAACAAAAGCAAAAACTAAAAATCATAATAGAAAAACAAAAGTGGAACTAAAGGGTCCCAAGTAAACAGGCAAATTCAACTTAACTAAACTAAATGGGCAATAACCAAAAAGAAAGAAGCATACAAATTATAGTGTCAACTTTTACAAACTTCCATAATAGTTTCGAAAAAGGTATAATGCTCTAATTTACTAAAAGAATGAAGTTTTTGCCTAAATAAGTTATTAGTAAGTATTTGAATATTTGTCAGTCAAGAAAATGAGTACTACATCACTATATTACTATTTTAGTCAATAGTTGACATCTACAACTACATTACAGACTATTTTAGTAGATGATTTATATAACTTATCACTTATACACTACTATATAAAAGAAATATGTCAAATGAACAGTTTGTTTATATGTAATTCATCATTTGATCACAATTTCATCTTTACGCCCAACAAAAATACCTATAATTAATCTAACTCACCATAGCTAAGTCGATCAACACACTATCAATATGTCTAAGCTAACTGAAGCTGAAATTATACTTGATCTCATTTGGTTAGGTTACCTCAATTCATTTGACATATCTTCTTCATGGCTAATTCATGCTAGTTTTTAGCCAAAGCTCACTAATGAACAGCTAAAAAGGTCTTGCAATGTTAAGGAATTAACAAATTAACCTCACTAGATGAATTTCAAGCCCTTAACAAAACAAATCAAAGGTAGGTGTTTACCTAATCTTCTAATCGACATAAAGTTATGTCTGTCTCCTGAACAAAATCCAAAATAGGCTTGTTCTTCCGCTGAATCAATAACTTCGATCTCTAATTCTTCTTATGTTATCCCATTGTTAAATGGTCCAGATTCTTCTATATTTGATCATTATATTGTTTCTTTATAACTAGTGGATCTCTTTTTATTTAGTTCCTACTTAGATTTGATGCATCCTTATGATCAAACTTAATGAAACTAACATAAAAGGCTAGGTTCAGTTGATGCACCACATTCCTAACTTTTTCAAAGATCTTAAAGAGCCCATCATATTTCCTCACTAATCCTCGATGTACTTGCTTGTTACTAATCTTCTTCCAAATTTAAGGAGTAAGTTTGAGTAGTACCTTATCTCTAATGTCGAAATCGTAAGGTCTCATCCACATGCTTCTTTATTCTTTTGGAAGCTTTTAGAAGACTATCACTGGCTTCATCTAACAATTCTTGTTTCTCCCTCACAAAATGAGTAGTAGTTGACATTTTCCACATAACTTTTGTTAAGCAACTTTACATAAGTTCAAAGGAACTCTTATTCATAACTAATGATATATGTAATTATAACGAAATTATATAGTAATAAGTAAATTTAGCCAATTTTATTGACTTACACTTATATATTGTTGCAAATACTTTTCTAACAAGCCATTGATCTATTTAGTTTGACCATCTATTTGTAGGTGACTTACAATAAAGAATTTGAGATCACACCTCATCATAAGAAAAAGAGATATCCAAAATTAGCAAGTGAATCAAGCATCTAGGTCACTTACTATTTTCATAAAAAGTTAGAAGTGCTATACTAAATTTTACGTCCGAGGGACCTAATGTTGGTGTAGGCATGAAGAATACAAACTTGAAAAAATCAATCAAACACCAGCACGGTTGAAGTTATATTATCAACTTTCAATAATTAACCAATGAAGTCCATTAAGATTGATATCCACAATCTTTTCAACATAGGTAAGGACTGCAACTATCCCGCCTCGTTCTTCCTTTTAGGTTTGTTTTATTGACAAATAAGCAAGTTTTGACATATACCTTAATATTATGTTCTATCTTCAGCTAATAGTACGAACGAGAAAAGAGAGTAAGCAACTATGAACTTCTTTTTTAAGGACTTTACCAATAACTTTGTCTGAAACACCTATGTATACGTTAAAGGGAGATCAAAATCTAATGTTTTTAAGATAGGTTCATTTAAATTGGCAGGCTTTAATTTCTTAAAAGCTTTTTAGCACACTTTTAACCAGCACTAGTCTTGTTGCTTCTTTAACAAATTAGTCAAGGACACTGCTTTCTTTTAATAGTCCATAATAAATTTATGATAGTAATTTACCAATTCAAGAAAACTCTAAAGTTTCCACACCATTTTATGGACCTATCAATCAATAATAGCTAGTACATCTTTGGATCTCTTCTTATAAGACACTTGCTCACTAAATGTCCTAAAAACTTAATCTCAGACTGGGCAAACTCACAATTCTCCATCTTTACAAAGAGTTTGTGTTATTGCAACCATTCAAACACTTTCCTCAAATATTGCATATTTTCTACCACATTAGAGTTATAGACAACAATATCATCTAGACATATAATAACAAAGTTGTTTAAGAAAACGTACATTATATCATTCATCAAATTGCTAAAAAAGAGCAAAGGCATTTGCCAAATCAAATGGCATGTCTAAGAATTTATATGATTCATATTGACTTATACTCATTGTCTTTTGTTCATTACCCTCGGTAATCTGCACTTACCAAAATCCACTTTACAATTACAATTTAGTGAACACTGCAACCATTGATAATATGCCTATTAAGTCATGAATTAAAGGTTGAAGATATCTTTTTCATCTTTACTTTATTTAAAGTTTGATAGTCCACATTTATTCATAATGATTTATCTTCCATCTTTAGTTTATGGTTAAATTTGAATAATTTTAAATTGTGGGGGTTCTTTTAAAATGTTCTAAAATATTAAAGCCTGATATGTATTTTATTGTATATTTAAGGTTAAAAATACACCTTCTAAAAATAAAATGCAAAAAATAATTAAGTAAGAGTGAAATGCCAAATGAAAATGCAATAAATAACAGAGAGAGACTTATTCAAATGAAAATGTGTACGTCTGAGGAGGTGACCAAATTAAAACGCAGAGAGGTATATACCGAACAACAAATGTGTAAGAGAAGTAGCAGAAGAGGCATAGATTGGTGAAAGTGGGGTTTCCACTCAAGTTAAGAAAATGTGTCATACCCTCTTTTAAGATCTAATCAAGTAATCCCAATTGAAATCGATAATAATAGAATTGTAATTTCTCGATTCGCAAAACTACTCCTAACTATTCAATTGGATTTAAAGTAATCACAATTAAGATCTCTCTTCAGTTGTTAGTTAATCTGATAATTGCAGGTCTATCAAGCTGCCTACTCTTGTTACACCTTAACACTAATAACTTGATTCACTCTCTCAATTTATTACCAAGTATATGTACAACACTTATCACGAACATTGATATATGTATTGAAGTGTACAAAAAAGTTCAATAAAATAATTCAAGAATAATCCCTAATATGGATTTAGAAAACCCATAATCATGTTAAACATTTTAGAAATCCAAATACAGAACCAATACAATGAAAGAAATAAAGGGAAAGAAAGAAAACTAATTGGAGTCTTGATCTGAAAATCTGGAATTCCCTTAACCTCTTCTTAATATCTCTTCTTGATCTTCTTTGATATGATGGTTGCTTCCCTTTTTCGTGTTTTTCTTGTTCTTTTATAGTGCATCAGGCTTTTAGGGTTATTTATAGGGTTTTTCACTTAATTTGGTTCAAAAATAGCCCTAAAACGTCAAAAGTTTTTAAAAAAGGCTTGTTAGCTGAAAAAGCACAAATTTCCTGGATTTTGTTGTTTGCCATCATTTGTCATGATCATGCTATGCATTGTTTCATGCTTCAAATTCTTCGTTTTTTCTTCAATTTCCTGTTTCCATACACTCACAAACACAACAAACACTTTCTTGAAACAAAAATTAAGATCAAATTTATGTTTTAAACCACTCAAACACTTAGAACACACACAAACATTAACAAAAACACAATTCTAAGCCTATACACATGATAATCATCTAAGAAACACTTAAAAACACACTTAAACACCTAGAAAAATATATGATAATCTACACCTATCAACATCCTCACACTTAAACATTTGCTTGTCTTCAAAAAAAACTAAAAACACAAACAAACAAAATACATAAATACATAACGATGCAATCATGCAATAATACCATAATGGTACAATGATATCAAACCTCATAGAATGAACTTAACCTCAAACATCAATCACTTAAAACTTGCCACACATACTAACTTATTCCTTGCATATTGTAATTGTGAGTTTTGGTTTTCAGAATTTTGAGGTTGGCCGCACATCTAGCTTTTAAGGGTAAGTAATTGATACCTCTATAGTTAGGAGCTCTTTTTCTTCCCCCAGTCTATGGACACTCAATGTATTGAAAAGTTTTGCACTTCTATTAACTTCAATGCAGATTTTTGCATAACTTATTCTCTTTATTAAAGTTATTTGTTCATTCAAGTTTAGTGGTTTCCTAATAGCGCTTGCAAAGCATCTCAATCTTATTGTGATCTAGTATTCTAGTGGAAGTTATGAAAGCAAATCCATAATGGTATAATTTTTTAGGGCTTTTTTTATCAAAAGACATATTTGGCCTCCATTTCTGATAAGCATAGGTATTTCTTTCCACTACCAAGGCCCTAACTCCATCACTTGCCTTTTTCCTTCCAAGTCTCTAAATTTAAAAGCAAGTAGTCCTCCTTTGATATGAGGACTTGCTCCAGCCCATGTTTCGTCAATTGGTTCTCTGCCCATGCTTTTATAGCAGGGAACGATGGTCTTTTGTCAAGAAAGAACCCCACTAGGGTGGTCTTCCATTTGGCTTCACTAGCTTGTAATATTTCCAAAGGAGGGGAAATTATGGAAGTTTCTCTAATCTTTGGGATTTGTTTTAATTTAATAGTTGTCACACTATCATTTACAACATGTTTCTGAGATTTTGAAGACATTGAAGGAAGATTGGCAAAGGAGGAAGTTTTCTTGCTAGAGGAAGACATGTTGCTGTTACTAGAATCAGAAGTTTTGAGGAAGTTTGGGGGGCTTTTGGAAGGGGGCAAGGGCTGAGAAGAGGGAGGTGGAAGAATCCTTGCATTATTCTTTATATTTAAAGAGAAAAAAATGAGAGGTAGAGGCTAGAGGTGGAGGATAGAAAATTGAAAGTTACGACAGATTTAATTTGGAGTTAGAGGATTTTGAGGTAGGAGGGTTAGGGGGATGGAGTGAAAGAATATCTGAAGAAGGCTTAGATTTTGGAGAGTTATTAACTATAGAAATCTGTTGGGCCTCTGATACGTCTCAGTTCAGCGCGGCCTCAGCCCAACCAGTGAAGCAGACGATTCCAAGCTCAAACGCAAACATAGCCAGCGATCAACGATTAAGCCAGCCAAGTTCACTGATCACGTGGAATAGAGTTGGTTACACAAGAGACAAAATTA
>JAOSBL010000212.1:20190723-20202482 GCA_027568915.1 Erythroxylum roraimae
TCATAATATTTTACTAAGATCAACTTATACCAGAACCTTTAAGATCAGCACATCCTTTTTAATAAAGCTCAGTAACACTACCCACCTCAAGGCTTACAATATTTGGAGTCTTGTTGATCCAGGCTTACAAAAAAGAGCTAATGAAAATGCTCGAAGGAAGGACCAATTGGCATTATTTCAAATTGACTAAGGAGTAGATTATTCAGTTTTTGGCAAAATTATTAATGCTAAAATTGCCAAAGAAGCATGTAGTATCTTGAAGTTGGCTTATAAAGGTATAGATAAGGCTCAAAAATCCAAATTACAATCCCTGCGCAGAGAATATGAGAAGTATGAAATGTCTAATTCAGAAACTGTTGGACAATATTTTTCTAGCGTTACTAATCTTGTCAATAAGATGAAGCTATATGGAGAGGATATTTCAGATAGTAAGGTGGTGGAAAAGATTCTATGCACTGTGCCTATTAAATTTGACCATATTGTGACTACAATACTAGAGTCACATGATACAGAGACTATGACTGTAGCACTTGAAAGGAAGCATTAAAAGTCATGTTAGCAGAATATTGGAGAAAATAGAAAAAAAACAACAAAAGAAGCTTTAAAAGGCCTGAGGAATTTCAATAATGTTGTAGAAACTAATCAAAATGCAACTGGTAGAGGTCATGGTTTTAATAATGAAGGAAGAGGAGATTTCAGAATGTAATTTTCTATTGATCCTTTAAGGCTATAAGGATTTGAAAATAACCCAACAAGCCATCCAGGAAATAGTAATACATATTGCTAACTGACTGCTCCAGCATTTAGTCAATAAAGGAAAGAGGAAAATGTTCATTCCAATTGGCATCATTTATCTTCTTATAATTTGTGCACACTCTCCACCTGATAATAATCTTTGTAGGTTTCAACTCATTCCTCTCGTTAGGCACCATTGTCATCTTACCTTTCTTTGGTACAATTTGTACAGGGCTCACCTAAGAACTATAAAAAATAAGATAAATTACTCTTGCATTAAGCATCTTCATTACCTATGCTTTTACGACTTCCTTTATGTTCAGATTAAGCCTATAATGAGGTTACACGTTTATTTTAAATTTATCCTCCATAAAAATTTTATGTGTATAAAAAGAAGGAATAATCCCTTGTAATATCTAAGATCTTCTATGTTATTGCCTTCTTATGCTCTCTAAGTGCCTTCAATAGCTTTTCTTTTTAATCTGCCTTTAAATTTGATACTATGATCATCAATAGCATAGGATCCTTCTCTAAAATGAAGTACTCTAAATAATTAGGTATTTTCTTCAATTTGAATATAAAAGATACTTAATAGAGGATTTCAACCTCGTCTTTTTACTTTTATCATTCTCTTCGAATTCCTTCCTCTTCACTATGGGTGCGTTAGTCTCAAGATACACTATTTGCTTCATTCTTATAAGGTCAACTTCACTCTCCTCTTTCTCCTTTCCTTTAATAACAACTTCCTCCCTCAACCTTTAGCTTCTCTTCAATCCATAACATTATCATATTCATATGTTCCCTCAAATCTGTCTCTTTAATTTTATAGATGGTAGTCTTTATTGAAGCAACAAATTTCATAATGACATCCTTAAAATGTTAGTACTCCTCTTGTTATTGTTGTTTTAGAAATCCAAGTGAAGTGTGATTGTTTCGTGTAAAGCCGTAACAACTACTCCACTATGGATTATAGGTATTCCCATATAGGGTAACTTTAGGCCAATTCTCTACCCAAGTTGGGATGCCCTCACCTATAGTAGTACCTAACATTCATGATTGGAGTGTTTAGCCCCATAAATGTCACAGGACATCATAGATATCAAATAAGCTTCCAAAATTGCCATAAGCAATGGTACACCTACCATAATCCCCTTAAAAATATTGTCATGTCTATCATTCTGTTGTGTTTATGATTATGACAATGAATATCCAAATCCTAAAAATAAATAAACATAAGAACAAAAAATAGAGTTCTAAAGAAAATAAATAAACGTAAAAAGAAAAGATAAGAGAATAAATGGCTATATTAGTAGAAATTAAGCTTTCATAATATGATAGTCCTTGATAACAATGCAAAAACTTGGTGGACTCATATGATGATTATAGTAACTTAAATCCTTTAGTCTACAGATTGTCGAAGGCAAGTGCACCCATTGTTCTATAGTATAAGGCTCAAAGTCCTAAGTGTCGCTTTCATAGAGACTATGACTGCTAATCGTGACTTTTTTCCTATCATCCAAACTACATTTTAGGTGAAGGTGAAGATTTAGTTTTAAAATAAAAAAAATAAACCAAGGACAATTTAGCATAACAAAGAAATAGAATAAAAAATGTGTGAAAAATCAACTAATAAAACAAATGGTACCTAATTACAAAAAAAAAACAAATGGTACCTAGAATTTGAATCCCCCTGAGACTTCTTATGCAATCATGATTTCACCATTTAATTTATTGTCGTGAAAATTTTTAAGTTTTGCTAATATTTTCTCAAGACTATCAGCAACTAACTCTAGGTTGATTAATTCAAAAGTCTTTCTAAATAAAACCTCTTGAATTGCATTAATTGTTTTGTGAATTTCATTATTATATTTGGCCCTAATATGGAAGATTTATGTTGACCTATCTCTAGGTTTGCATGCAACTCTTTTCAATTATGTTACATCTATTTATACATTAGATTTCTCAATCTCAGGTGTATGAAATCATATATGAATTATCATACTAGTAAAATCAATTTAAGAATAAATAAGAAAGAGCTTAACACACCTCCAAATTCTCCATCATAGCCATTCAGCACAGTTGTGTTCCATAAGAAGCATCAACACACCTCCAAACTCTCCAACATAGCCATGTATATTGTCATGCACTCCATAACTTAATCAAAACAACTTCAAATTGCTCCAAACTTATTTGAATTCATTCCTTTTTACTTTAAATAAGTGAATTAGTCCTAGAAACAAAATATGAACAACTTAAGTACCAAAATTTAAAAATGCTCAAATAAACATTCAAAAATTATCAAGTATAATACTAAAAAAAAGTCTAAAAAACTACTTATCAATTTATCACTTAGAGTGGTCTTACTAAAAAAAATTTAGCCAAGTATTTTCATCTAAAAGGAACAAGAAAACTTAGGAATGATTTCTCTTCCTTCTAAAAAGTAGAGAGTGAGATGTTGAATAATACAAAGGGGAGCTAGAAGGAGTTATTAAGAAAGTACCCAAACTATAAACTCAATCTATGACTACAAGTGCAAAGATTTTATAACTGAATATGGTATATATATTAACCGAATTCCATATATTGATCAACTAATGATCAAAGTACAAATATTTCGCTCGTATCTTTGGTTTTGTATTAGAAAGTTACATAATGGGATGATTTGTAATAGATATTTTAGTTACATATTGATATAATACCATAATTAAGTAATGGGAATGAATTTTTTCATTTTAAAGAGTTGTTATGAGCCTTTAGAAGCTAGAGAATGCGTTTGAGTGCTATATATATATTACATTAACTATAATAAACCTTAGATCGTTATTGTGAGTACTAAATGAGATTCTTAAGTTGTATTGGTTGTGGGGTTGTTGATTTATACAATCAATTGTGAGTTTACGTTGTTGTGGTTCCTCTTTACCATAAAGAAGAAGTGTAACAGTTCCTTTCTACAAGTGATAAATAAAATCTTTAAAGGTTCATGCTCACTTGAGAGATAATGTTATATAAAGGGTTTCTCTTTACCTATTGAAAGAAGAGTTAGTAAATTCTTAGGTGAAACTTAGTAAGAAAATCTAGGATAAAATTAATTGATCAAATCACTATATGTTGATTTGTTTTCATTATCTCTTATCTCTTTATTTATCATATTTAGAGATGAATATAATAGCTCAATCAAGTCTAATCCAAAGTTAAAGAGACCGACCTTAATTAACAAAGTTTCAAATCAAGGTTGTTTTTTTAATTTAATCTTTAAGCCAAGATTAGAAATATCTTGGCCAGACCCAAAGCTCATGCCTCATTATATATATAATGATATCATTTTGTTAAAGTAGCAAAATGACATTGTTTTGTAACTTGATTGACAAAAAACCTAAAAGCCTCACGCTTGTTCATTAGGTTAAGCTTCCTTTAACCACCTCCACCTTTATTCTTTCGTCTTGAAATCTAAGGCAAGTTTTGATTCACTCTTCCTTTTCTTCTTGTTCTTCTTTCGTGAGATATTCAATATATTCTTCTACTCCTTTCATTAAGTTTAAAATTGTAGACATTCATTCTTCCATCTAATTCAAGGCCCAAAACATTGCTTTCCTCCACGTATCGGAGTTTAGAAATAACTCATTGAATCTCATCAACAACCTAGTGGCAATCATCTATAATAATAGGTTGTTTTTGGTTTTCATTATATATGTTAGTTAAAAAAAACCACCACTGAGATTAGTGTTAGATCAAAATATGAAACTTTGATTTTACTTGTATTGGACCAAAATATGGAACTTTAACTTTATTCATATGATATGGAAAATAATTTGCTCTAGCCTTAATGGAGTTGGGGAAGAAAAGAAGAGAGAACCTTAGGTAGCCAATTGTTGGAGATGAACTTACGAACTCACTTATTCCCTTCACTACTAGCCTATCAAAACTCGATCGAATTCATACTTAGACTGAGGCTGAATATTTTAGACTTGACCAATTTTTAGGTCAAATCTAGATTAGAAAAATATTTTTGAGTTGAGTTTAAGTTATAGGTGATTCAGACTTGACCTGATCTATTATCATCCCTAATGATATCTGTTAAATGTGAATGCATGTAGTTGCTTAATTAGAATAAATGAAAAAAAGGAAATTGACTCTGATATTTGCATCAAAATACAAGTTGCATCCTAATGTTTTAGAGTATTTAAAATGAACCATAATATTTGCAAATATTCAAATTAAATCCTATATAGACAAAGCTTTGACCGAACTTAAGTTTTCATACGTTACATGTCATATCAACATTGACGTAAAACTTGTTTAAATATAGTTATAGCCCTCATGGAGCTTGCAAACTTGCTATTGCACTTGATATATGATGCGGTTTATTTTTAAGCTTAAATTTAATTTGATATGACACATTAAGATTCATATACTTATTAAAAAATATTAAATTAGTGTCTCGTAGGATTATAATAAATGGTAATTTAACTCTAACTAAATTTTTATTTGTTCAAAATTTTATTTGAAGTTTTTGTATATATTATAGTTTATTATTTTGACTTTAGATGGACACATGCCTTAATTATGACTTACGTGATTATAATCCTCACCGTTTTAAAATTTGCATACAGGCACATTTAAGTGTTTGATTAAATGCCACAAATCATACTATAGATCCTAAGACACTCGTAGATTAAAATCATGTTAGATCTTTATCATTTTAAGCAGCCAAGCAGGGGTAAGGAGTTAGAATCTGTAGTTACTTGGCCTCGTATCAGCTGCACGTGGTTTCTCTCCGGCCATAATATCCTCTTCCTTACAATGTGACAATAAATATTTTTGTATATAGAAAATTAACTAAAAGGGAAATAAAATGCTAAGAAGCTTGAAATCTCGTCGGCGACCTCGCTACGGAGCACAACTATGCGCCTTGATCTCCGCCCTACTTCTCCTCTTCTCCGTTTCTCTCCTCTATAATCGCCTTTCTTCTTCTCATTTGAGCACCGACCACCGCCACCACCATCTTCGCTCCGGTGACGGCGGCCAAGAATTCTACTCTCAGGGCGTGAATGGCCTCATCTCTGATTCCGATGAGAATCCCACCAGCGACGACAAGATCGACGAGCTCGACACTTTCGAAGATCAAAGGAACTATATCAATGACGATTTGTTGGGGGACGGAGACCAGGAAAGCGAGCAACCACAGATCAGATCTTCCATTTCGTCATCTGGGTATGTGGTGGATCACTTGACTGGGTCAATTCGTCGAGCAGTTAATAGGCGTTCAATTGATGAGTGGGATTTTGACTACAGTCATAGTTCATTTAATGTGGCGTTGGGAGGTTCGGATGATGATAAGAATAAGGGGGCTTTTGCGAGTGATGATGTTCCTATTGATGAGTTGGTCAGGAGAAAGGTGAGTGAAGTGAATGGGATTGAGGATGCATTGTTGTTGAAGATTGGGAAAAAAAGATCTCCGTTAAGGGAGGGTTGGGGAGATTGGTTTGATAAAAAAGGTGACTTCTTGAGGAGGGATAGGATGTTTAAGTCTAATTTAGAGGTGTTGAATCCTATGCATAATCCTCTTTTACAGGACCCTGATGGTGTTGGGGCTACAGGTTTGACTAGAGGGGATAAGGCTGTGCAGAAAATTTTCTTCAATGAGTTTAAGAAGACCCCATTTCTTTTAAAGAAGCGTTTGAATGTCTTGGAGATTAATCGTCAGGATATTCAGGAGAAAAGTGGTAAGCATGGTAGAGGAAGTGAGACTGAGGTAGATTTCAAAGCTAGGAGTGAGATGAAGAAAGCAGAAAGGAGGACTCTTGATCAGAATCTGAGTCATGGGTCAGGTGGGGACAATCTGAGTAACGGGTCAGGTGGGGAGACGGTACATAGTGTTAACAATAAGTCGTTATCAGCTGGAATTGGTATTGGATACAACATTGAGGATCATAAAATTGTTGCAGTTGAAGAGAACAACTCGAATAAATCTTATCTTGGGAGAACATATAATTACAGTGGTGATATGGATTCAGAAACGAGTAAGGATTCATTAAAGCAGAGGAGGGCTAGCAGTGGTGAACTAAGGCAAATGGGTGGAGTGCAGAATAATGAGTCTAAGGCCCAGCATTGGAAGTCTGACGAGTTGACTCATGTGTATGCAGATGGAAAGAGATGGGGATACTTTCCTGGTTTACATCCTCATTTATCTTTTTCAGACTTCATGATATCCTTTTTACGGAAGGGAAAGTGTCGTATGAGGGTATTCATGGTGTGGAATTCTCCACCTTGGATGTATAGTGTTAGACATCAGAGGGGACTCGAGAGTTTGCTTGTAAACCACAGAGAAGCTTGTGTTGTATTGTTTTCTGAAACTATTGAGCTGGACTTTTTCAAGAACAGCTTTGTCAAAGATGGGTAAGTGCTAAAGCAAAACCTTCTCTCTACACTTTTCTGTTGTTTAGTAGTTATAGTAGATGGCTAACATAGTTCTCTTCTTTTAGTTACAAAGTTGCTGTTGCCATGCCAAATCTTGATGAATTGCTAAAGGATACACCTGCCCATATATTCGCCTCAGTTTGGCTTCAGTGGAAAAATACAAAGTTCTATCCGATTCACTACAGTGAACTAGTCCGACTTGCAGCTTTGTACAAGTAAGTTCAATTTGTTCTGAATGTTCTCTTTTAAAGGTTGATGGATTGTAAACTCAGAAAACACTGGCGGTTTATAGTCTTTGGTTCAACGAAATTTTGCATTTAGATGTTGGTTGTTGTGTTTTAAGAATTCTGTTAAGTACATATGCCATTAGAAAACATGTTAGACTGCAGGGTGCAAGCATTGAAGTCAAGAATCGTTACACAAAAATTAAGTAAAAGCTTTTGAACACAAAAATTAAGTAAAAGCTTTTGAAGCCCTCAAATGTCTTCAGTTTTTGCGACAAATGCAAGAATTTTGCTTTATTCTGCCTTTTGCTGCCTCTTAAACGAACAATTTTTAAGAGTATTATTGATTTGATTTATTATCACCAAATCCATGATTATCCTTGGGATTATAAAGTAATGCGCAAATGATTTACATTTTCTAACGAAAGTTGAAAAGTATCCAGTTTTTAGTTATTGCTACTACTATGATGTCCCAAAACTAATTTGGTAGAACATAATATGTTTGTTGCTTTGTGCAGGTATGGTGGCATCTATCTAGATTCTGATGTCATAGTTTTAAACACCCTGTCTTTGCTAAATAATACTGTTGGCCAAGAGGATCAGCTTGCTGGAAGTAGTTTGAATGGGGCTGTGATGGCATTTAGAAAGCACAGGTACCTTATGCTTTCACTAGTCGAAATCAGATATATCCGTGGCAATTCCTTTTTCAGTTCTGTCTGAGCAATTCAATTGCTCAAATAATTTCATCAGGATTCAGGATGATCAATTTTGGGAACAGTAATTAAGTGATGTGATTGTAACCTCTATAAACATATTTTGTTTAACACTAGGTCCTCTTTGTGCAGTCCCTTTATAATGGATTGCTTGAAGGAGTATTACATGACATATGATGATACCCAATTGAAATGGAATGGAGCAGAACTTTTGACAAGAGTTGCAAGAAATTTTTCAGGGAAGGAGGATAAGTTAGTTGGACAGGAGGATCTGCATGTTCAACATTCAGATGTTTTCTTCCCTATTGCTTCTCGGGATATTACAAGGTATTGTTTTTCTCGTGATTGTTTAAATTTGATCACATGGTTGCATCTTATAAGAGATGCAAGTCACTGATTTGGGAGAATAGCTGGTTCTGTTATCCCTGTCGTGAGCAATAGTTGGTTGTGTCCACTATTCTCACTGTTAAACAATTTAACAAGACCATCTTCCTCCATTAACATCTTTATAGACATTGATACTTTATGTTATATACAACTTTTGAGGTTATGTTGCCCTTGAATACCTCTCTTTATTTTGCCGAGTTTTGTACATGGTTGAAATAACTTTTGAATCTAATTTTTTGAGACAGATTTTTCACTGCTCCGGGAACTGAGATTGAAAGAACTCAGCAAGATGCTTTTTTCAAGAAGATTTTAAGTGATTCATTGACGTTTCACTTCTGGAATAGCTTGACATCTGCTTTAATTCCAGAGCCAGAGAGTCTTGTGACGAGGCTTATTGATTACCAGTGTGTCAGATGCTCTGACGTTTTGTGAGACTTTTAAGAGCTTGTCAATTTTGAAAAAAGACAACTATCAGCTGGAGAGCATCCTGATTGATAAAAGCATACAAATGCTTCATCTTGTTCAAGACAAGTACCTGCATTTAGCTGTCATGAAAACCAGTTGCAAGTTGCGAATGTAAAGTATTATATGGCTTCCCAGTTTTGTAATTTAGCTTATGAATCTTGTTCAGTAGAAATGTATTGTATCTGAATTAGTTAATGCAATGTTCGGTTCAAGCTTGATTTGTAGATGAAACAAATTTCAAAATTTTTCCTGCTCAGGACATGTTTTTTATTCCGAGACTTGAGCTCTGGCCGTCTGTGAGTTCCATGTGCTTCATGACGAGCCATATAACATCTGAGCTACTTAGGTGCAACAGTGATCACTTCAAGCTGTAGTCCCATGCATAAAAGGGGTAGATTGATTTTAGCTTTTATTAAATTAACAAGTATGTCATTCCTTTATCTTCTAAGCAGACTTTAATAGTTGAAATGATCCAAAGACTGTTCGGAGCATTCCTTTATTTTGTTTTGTTTTTGGTCAAAAGAATTTATTCGGTCAGATATATGTGCGCAAAACTTTATTCTTGAACCAATTTTTAGCAATCTGATGGCCTCCGTATTACATTTGAAGGTACTCCTCCTAGTCATGCTATACAGGCTGTTTAACATGCATAGTAACTACGTATTGAATGAACATGAACGTAATGGACCAAAGGAGCAGGCCATGGCGGGTCAACAACTCTTGGGCTTTATTACTCTAGCTTCCATCCATCATTTGCAGAGATGAAAACGCAAAAGGCATAGAAAGTAAAAGTACAACTCTAATCCATGGCATTGGGACCATAGCATCTCCTCTTGGTAGGGTTCCAAACCCATTGCACTAGGAACCTCCTTCCCTTAACTCCGTTCACATTGTACCCATCTCCCCAAGAATCTTTATACACTTTTCCCACATAACCTCCTCCACCACCAGTCCCATACACACCCAGACACAAATCTGCTATCTCGGTCGGTGAAGTAGGGTCATCTCCGGCATACCATGCATTAACTAGAGGATTACTCGACACTTCTGCCAATTCATGAGCAATCACACTTATCATTCCATCCACACCCGCATCTCCGTTTGGGGCTCTCATTATGTCGTTTCCTCCATTTGTGCTTGGTGGTGGCCTTCCCGAGTACTGAGGCCATGCAAATGGATAGGCACACATGCCAGGGCATTGAGTTCCACTATAGCCAATCCAAGCGTATGGAACAGTGACACCAACAATGGTTGGGAATGTAAAGTAGTGAAATCCACAGACTGCTCTGCAAAAGTCTTGAACTTGAACGTCTGCAGAAGTTAACACCAAGTACAGACCATTTTGAGGATTCAGTGGCAAGGGTCGCGGACGGGAAGTGGTTGCAGTTCTGATAATGGACTGCATTGACAAACGACTTAAATAACCACCATGGGAATAGCGCCAGTCGAAGAACTCTCCCGATAGGTTTAAGGTTCCAGTGATATTGGATCCTGTTTGGTCTGTATAGAGACTGATAGTTCTCCACCAATCAGCAACAGAAGGGTGAGGAGCTGAAGAAGAAAGGGAGTAAATGAAATCTCGAATAGTTGCTTGATGGTTTTGATTCCAGTGTCCATACCATATGATGTATAAGTTTATAGGCGCGCCTAAGACAGGACCCATGTGGTACTGAAGGTCCACTAGATCAGACGAGCCCTCAAAGTTCTTAGCTTGCTGGAACTGCTGATTTTGGTTCCATGAAAAAGCAAAAGAAGATAGCGATAACAGAAGCAGTAGCATGAAACGGTGTTTCAGGTTGTGCATTTTCTAGTTATGAATGGCTTGTGTGAGCTTGAAGAGAGTAGATGAGGTTCTGCTCCTTCTAGCGGTGACCAGTGACCATGTTTAAATATTTCCTTAACCATCATTGCCTTAACTTTTAATGATAACCAACCACACTGGTCGGTCTATTATTTTTCTTTATTTATTCCATTTCCATAGCGCTACCTTGCTAGGTTATGTTAACCAACTTTATAATGTATTTGGCCTGAAATGAGCTGTGGAACAGTGGAAACTGGAAGTGTTTGTTTGTACATCTTAGTCAATACTTGGGGAAGAATAAAAGCCAACCCTCGACAGGTGTTAGCATAAAGAAATGACAAAAGTTAAATGATGGTTGTTACCTGTCGAGGAACCAAGCATGTGATACCTTTCTCCAAGTTTCTCTTTTTTGGATCTTTGACCGACTCAAATACAATGAGAGCAGATGCCGTTAAAACTTAGGTGATTTTTATATATATTATTAGCCATAGTCGTAATGGCCTAATGGGTGTCATTTAGTCAATGCGAATCACACTAGTTTCTGCATTAATCTCTCTCTTAAGCCGCAAATTAAGATGTTCAAATTGACTTGCTTTACTTTTTCGGCCGAGAAATCAGGAACATCTTCATTAATGGAAAATGCTGACTCCAACATCTCCTCACTTATCACCCATTTAAATATATGCTCTCTTCCAGTTCCAGCTAAGGTCATCCACAAGATCATGATTTAGAAATTTGCCTATGTTGGGACCCGATCTCGAAACCAGACTCCAATCGGAAAATAAAAAAGACAAAAAAAACGAAGATCGAACTCGGCAGTGGGCCAAAGCGAAAACGGAAGCAAACGAAAGAATCGAAAGCAGAAATCAAAGTAACGGATTTCGAAGCAAATCGGAAGCGAATCGAACCAGAAAACGAAACGAAAATACAAAACCGAAACGAAGGAACGGATCGGAAGTCATAAAGCGGAACACAAAGCGAAAGTGAACGGACTTAAATCGAACTGAAATAATTCCG
>JAOSBL010000212.1:20240931-20252107 GCA_027568915.1 Erythroxylum roraimae
AATTCTAATCCAAGAATTGTAAAATAAAAATTCTCAGAGAAAATAAATTTTATTAATAGAGAGTTATGTTAATCTCTCTCAAAAGTTGTTTAAATAGTTTCGCATAAAACATGATTCATCTAAGGAAGATTTCCAAACAAAATAGGAAACTCGAATTCATCTTAGGAAGACTTCTAAAAGAAATAGGAAACTCTAATTTATCTTAGGAAGACTTCTAGACAAAATAGGAAAGGAATCAAAGAGATTAAGTAAAGTTTGAATTTAAGAAATAAGAAATAAATAAAATAAAATAAGAAGTTATTCAAAAATCTTGCATAGAAGGATTTTGCATAAAGTGTGATCACGTACTAGTCAATATTTTATTATGCCTAATTGTAAAGAAATTCATAGAAGAATGTCAGATAAGATGTGATCACGTGTTCGTCAATATACTACTTTGCCCAAAGAGAAAGAAATGCAGAGACGAATGTTAGATAAGGCGAGATCTAGTGAATATCCCATTATGTCCAAGTATTCAAATGCCTCATCATTCACTCCTACTTGTCAACGAACCCGACCTCGAGTTATTGTTAACATATGTAAGCTCCGTATCATAAAAAATAAGACGAAAGATTAACAACATTGAAGGTTGGGGAGATATTACCTATTTATAAGGGTAATTCAACAATGTAGGATTGCCTTTGATTTTCCTTTTAACTTTGAATGGAACATACTTCTTTTTGTAATTTATGATGACCTCCAACAGTTCAGTTCTTGCTCAAAAAAATCCATAACCATCTCCAACATTAAATACTTGAGCTCTCTTGTGCTGATTAACCTTAGCCTTGTACTTCTTATTAGCTCATTCAATCTTCTTCTTCACATCCACTTGAATCTCTTATGCCTATTTAGCGAACTTTGCAGCACTAGGAAAAACTTTAGAAGATTTAGGCAACTAAATAAGATTAAGAGCAAGATTGGGTACTTTGGTGTAAATCGCAAAAATGGCAATCGACCAATGACAATCTACATTGTCGTAGGCAAATATGGATTGTGCAATCAAGAAATTTCATCTTTTAGTTTGTTACGACATACGCATCTCACCAAATTACCCCCAGTCTTACTCACCATTTTTGTCTAGCCATCGGTTTGTGAGTGCATAGTGGTACTATACTTAAGAGAAGAATCAAATAACCCTCAGAAGGTCCTTTAAAAGTTACTCAAAAACTTAGTGTTACGATTAGAAGTAATGAATTTAGGAACTCCATAGAGTCGTACCACTTCTCTAAAGAATAGTTTAGAAACCGTTGTAGCATTTGTCGTCTTCTTACAAGAGATAAAATGTGTCATTTTAAAAAACCTATCCACAACCACAAAGATAGATCTCTTTGTGTTCTTGGAAGTCTCAATACGAAATCCATAGATAAATCCTCCCAAATAGCATTAGAAATTGGCAATGGTTTGTACAAAGCGGCATTTGAAGCATGTCTTTTATAAGCTTGACAAAATTGACACCTTTTTACAATAGTAACAATGTCTCTCTTTATCTTTGGCCAATAATATCTTCTTCTAACCTCTTTAAGAGTCTCGTCTCTACTAAGTTGACCAGTTAAGCCTCTTCCATGCAATTCTCTAATCACCTTTTCCCTAAGTGAAGTTCTTGGAAGATAAAATTGATTCCTTTAATAAAAAATCCATCATGCACATGGAAATCATCATGAGACTTTTTCACCAAACATAAGTCCGATATCTCTCCAAAATCTTCATCACTCTCACATGAATCCTTCAAATACATGAGACTCTCAATGTCCATATTCAAGATCTTCACTATAGTCAACCTTTTTCTTAATGCATTAGCAGCCACATTATTCTTTAACTCCTTGTGCATCAATTTATATGGGAACATGTCTACAAAAGCTAACCATTTAGCATGCATCTTTGTTCTCAATTGCCTTTGACTTCTCAAATACTTTAAAGCTTGATGATCAGTGTACAAAATAAACTCTTTCTCGATTAATTAATGTTCGTACGTCTTCAAAGTTCTTACGACAATATAAAATTCTTTATTATAAGTAGTCCACTATTGCCTAGCATCACACAACTTTTCATTAAAGAAGGTTATTAGCTTTTTCTCCTGACATAATACATCTTTAATCCTAACTACCCTAACATCATCACATTCTACTTTCTCCCTCAAAATCCCATTCTCCTTTGTATTCACACGTAGCGAGTTAAGTTAAGGAAACTAGCAGCAGGATCCAAATTAATAACAGGGTATCTCTCATGGGAGGTAATCTATTGGGTAGTTCGTTGGGTATTACATCCCCAAATTCTTCTAAAACTTGATGCACTTTTAAAGGAATCTCATCGTTTTGTTTTTTCAATCTCTTCTTCCCTTTCGCTATTAGTAAGTAAATCTCCCTCGTCTCTTTCATCTCATTCACAAAACTCCCCCTATTATTTTCCAGTTCTAACAATGGCTTCTTTGTCTTGTTAGGTTTCACAACTTTCTTTTCACCTATGAGTACTAATTGATACTTTACATCATTCTTCAGAAATTGATAAATATTCTCCCGTCTTGAGTGATACATTAACATCATATTTTCATGGTCCACCAAAGAAAATTTGGCATGCATTAATATTAACAACATCACAATAATGTTAACTCGAATATTTACCAATAAAGAATGACAACTTACACCTTTTTGTGATATGTATATCATCAATGGTTGTAATCCATGTGATGCTATAAGTATGGGGAGAAGACTCGGTTGGCAACTTCAACTTTTTGACAACTTATATATTGATGATATTCTCTTGACTGCCTTCACCAATGATCAATTCACAAATATTTCCTTGTACCACGACTCTAATGTGAAACAATTGGTGTTGTTGCCAATTGTTTTGCTCCTTTTCTGAAATCTTTAATCTCCCAATAACTCCAAAAAAGTCATCTTCTTTTCCCTCGAGATATTCACAATCTTCCTTATCTGACCTACGACGATCTCCTCTCGGGATGGTTTCCTTATCGTCATTGGAACTCTCATAAAAGGTGCTGGAATTTGAGGTGCAGGGGTAACTTTCCTGTCAGCTATTTCCCCAAATCTCTGGTTTTTGTCGCCTCGCATTAATGTCTACAATTGTCCCATAATTGTAGCCAACTATTGTTCAATATTTCTAATAGCTATTTTGTGTTCTATTATTCTCCAAACATCGGGTAATTTGTGAACTTTGTCATTAGGATTATTTTTCATTGACAGAAAGAACAAGCTTTGTGAGATTCAAAGCTGACACCACTTGACGCAACAAAAAAGATTAAACAAACACAATTCTAATGCAAGAATTGTAAGATAAAAATTCTCAAAGAGAAAATGAATTTAGAGTTATGTTAATCTCTTTCAAAGTTGTTTAAATATATTTACCTAATTCAACTTAGGAAGAAATAAACTCTAATTCATCTTAGGAAGAATTCTAAACAAAATAGGAAATTCTAATTCATCTTAAGAAGACTTCTAAAAGAAATAGAAAATTCTAATTTATCTTTGAAAGACTTTTAAAAGAAATATGAAACTTTAATTTAACTTAGGAAGACCTTTAGACAAAATAGGAATAAGAAACAAATAAAATAAAATAGAAAATTATTCAAAAATCTTTCAGAGAAGATGTCGGATAGCGTGTGATCACATGCTAGTCAATATTTTATTCTGCCCAATCATAAAGAAATTCAAAGAAGAATGTTGGATAAGACATGATCATGTGCTAGTCAATATATCATTATGTCGAAATAAAAAAAAAAATTCAGAGAGGAATGTTGGATAATGCGAGATCATGTGCTAGTGAATATCTTATTCTGTCCAAGAATTCAAATGCCTGGTCATTTTTTCTCTGATTTGTGTTTAATGTAAAAAATATGGAACATAATGAGAAGCTCCTTCTAGTTTTAGATGTGTCCATAGTTTATGATCCTAAAGTAAAGACATTGTTTTGATTAACTATACAGTGAGAGATCTTATGCGTAAATAGATATGGTCCAAACATCGCTTCTATCTTTTGCTGTTAGATCTCCTCTTTTCTTTGCAAATGCTAGGAGTACTTTTGTAGACAATTTGTTCTCTTTTAAACAAATGAACTAAAATGTTGAATTTTTTTTTTGGAAGAACACCAAAAATCTCGGTGATGCAAACATTATTATTGAAACATGAATAAAAACAATGATACGACCAGTCACAAGAACGTTTTAACTAGTAGCAGCTTACATATAAAACTTCCAAAGTGGGAATCAACTTGTTATTAAGCATATTTTTTCCCATGTTTTCTTCTTCTTTTTCCTTTTCTTTTTTTTTTTCTGATGTTAAACACTGATATTAATCCCACAATCTAATTTTGGAAGGTGAAATTGGAAAATTACGTGCCAGTATCTTTTTGATCCATGTTGTGCATGGGCAGTTCTTATTCGTGCTCCCTTCATAGGCTGTGATAGCCTTTTAAGCATTGCATTGACTGTAACCAAGTCTTTCTAGAGTTGCTTCTCAATCTTCCAAAATGCATGAATTTTTCATTGGCTTCCCTCCTCCAGAGAGATCTAGATGAGTGATGCTGGTGCATTCCATGCAAATTGAATTTTCAACTTTCCACTCCTACAGAATTTGTGAACTATCATATATCTCTGTTAATAGCTTATGCTAAATGAGAATTGTAATATGTTTGTCATCTTTATCTGAGAGGCCTTGACATAACTGCTGTGCTTTTTTGATACTGCAGAGTTGCACTCGAGGTACAAGAAAGCAGGATCTTGTTGCATCTCTTTTCTCTTGCTATGAGGATGGAGTATGGTACCTTTACTTCTTGCTTGTTATATGAAAGTTCCTATTAATGAGCAAATAACTGGGATTTAACTTGTTTTTCCTTGATCTGAAATGCATAGCCCATTCTTATGTGATGCAATTCTCGAAAGGACTGGTTCCTGTGTTAAAATATCTTCAAAAGCTGAATCTGTTGTCTGGCGTGCTGAGGTGCTCACATGGTTTCTAGTATTTGAGTAATATGGCACAAGTACAATACACATAGTATATACTATTCATTAAACAAGGGATGTTTTTATAAGATGATTTTCCTGTACAGAGGCTTTTCTTTCTGAATGGACAGCAGGATCTATCAGCATTTCTGCTTGTCGATTTGGGTATAGTCAAATTCCCAGCTTATAAGTGCACAATAACAGAGCCAATATTCTCATCGCGAAGTGACTTGCTAGCCTATGAAGAGGTTTATATATTTCCTTAAAGATTTGGGTATAGTCAAATCTGCTTGCTTCTTCCACATAATGTTGTTCAGTTGTTGTAGGCAATTGAAGTGGCACAAGTAATGGATGAATCTCTTGATAAAAGAAATAGTGAATCAGTGTTGAAATGCATAGAGATTGCAAATTCTCGGATACCCAGCTCTACCCCAAAAGCAAGTCACTCAGTACCTTATGAATTAAGGCCTAGTTTTTTTTCATACTTTTCAGCGACATGGGTTTACTCAAAAGTGATCTTTCTAGCAGTTTCCTTTCTTGAATGTGAACGCAGGTACATATTTGATTGATGACTCCTACTCTTCATCGCACAATACAGCTATTTTTATTTTTCATTTTCTTTTCTCTTCTCTTTCTATCAGGGAGGGATAGGTTTTGACCACTTATGCAATTTTTTGGTAATTGGATGTTACTGTTTAAAATTGAAAAGAAAAGTCCCAATGAAATATGGTCGGTTTACCTTGATCGGTCATTAATATCTTGAAACATCTATTTTTCAAACCTTTTAATTTTCAGGAAGATTTATCTGTGAATTGACTGCAATAACTTTCTCCAAATTTTACCTGATTGAAATGCTTCCTTTCTGTTTAGATACAATGAAGCAGTTAATTTGCTGAGAAAGTTACTAGACTGTTTTCCTTGTGATGGAAGAAGAGGAAATTGGATACTTAGATTGTCTATTGATTTGGAGCACTTGGGACGACAAAATGAAAGCCTTTCAGTTGCTGAAGATGGCCTATTAGATCTGTGGGTACGAGCTGGTTCACGAATGGCATTGCAAAGGAGAGTTCTTCGGCTGGGAAAGCCGCCAAGGCGATGGAAAGTTCCTAGCTTTGCAAACTTGGTCAAGAGGAAGATCAAGGAGGTATTTCTTTGTGAGATTGTGTCAAAGATCTATTATGGGAACCAATAAAACCTGCAACCAAAGTTACTAATTACATCCTCATTTGGTGTCTTTATGTTAGATTGTGTCAAATACTTAATCTGGGAACTAGTAGAACCTGCAATCGAAGTTGCTAATTACATCCTCATTGGTTGATATCATGTAGTCACCCAAAACTTTCTGCTTATTCAAATATCAAATAGGTTCATATTAAAGGAAGACCCTTGAACTCGGAAGCTGGTTTGAAGAGCGTGTTCTATGGAGAAGATGATAAGCGGTGTGGAGTTGAGCAGCTTGCTTTGCAATATTATGCTCGAGAAGGTGGATGGATGGGTGTTCACACAGAGAGTGGCATTTGGTTGACAATCTTTGCTCTTCTTATGTGGGACATCATATTTTCAGATGTACACAATGTCTTCTTTAACAGATTTCAGGTATTTATTTTCATAGATTGAAGGGATAATAATCTCCATGAATATTGTCTCCCATCAATCTTTTTTTCCCCCCACTTCTTGGAACTCCAACATGGTAACTGCATATTATCTTCCAAGTTTTTATTTGCTAATTTGTACTGAAAGGGTTCAAAATTTGAAAATTTTGCAGACTGCCCCTCTAGATTTGGAGACTGATAACTTCTATGCAGCGAGAAAGAGTCTTATAGAATCTCACCTGCAAAAGATTCATGATGGAATGGCAGAGGAACTCATTATTCTATCATGGGAAATACATTTAGGAACAGCTTGCAGGGGAGTTAACTGGGATCGCCATTCTCTCTCTGAACTTCGGGCAGCTGTTTCTTGCATTGGCGGCCCTTGTTTGGCCTTACTCTGCCGAAATCTTGCTCAGGACTATGGAAGCTGGTCCAGTGGAATGCCAGATTTGTTGTTGTGGCGCTTCCATGGAGAACATGGTGGTGAAGCCAAGCTTGTTGAAGTAAAAGGCCCCAGGGATCATCTCTCTGAGCAGCAGAGAGCATGGCTTTTGCTTCTAATGGACTGTGGATTTAATGCTGAAGTTTTTAAAGTCAGAACATCATGATACCTGTAAGTTGATGAGAGGAGAAAAGTTCCTACTAATCTCAAACTAGACAACTTTGGTCGGGCAAACTGTTAGTTTGTATTCCTTCGCAAAGACGAATGGGACCAAAAAGGGGTGTATGCTGTTGACAAAGAGAAAGGAGTGTATGCTTTTTACAAAGACTTGGGCGAAGCCTAGGCCTAGCTCCTCCTTTTTTTAATTATTATTATTCGTTTTGTTTTTGCAAGTGATAAAGCCATTTATTCTATTATAGCTATTACACTCTTTAAATTTGAGTTCAAGTGATGATTGATCTTTTTATAACAATGTATGTATAGTTACTACTATTCTCACTCTGTCTTTTAAATTTATATAAAGTTGCTGTAGGCTGGTTATAATGTTTGTAATGCCTTTGCCTCTTCATAATTTGTGTAGGTTGATTATAATATTTGTTATGCCTCTGCTTAAATTAATTTAACTTGGTTGTCTTAAATCATTGAAGTTGTTTTATGAAGAGGTAGGTATGCTATTGTCTGATATTTGATTAGTATATGGTGAATTTTCTAGATCAATTGGAAGCAGTCACGGTGAAAAGTAATATAATGAGCAAGTTTTTTATTGACGTGAAAGTCAAAGCTCTAGGTGAACTTCTCGACTAAATGACAATATGGGAAGAAGATTTTATAGATGCCCTAATTATGAAATAACTTAATTATTAATAATAAACTAGTTCCTATTGATAATAACTAAACTTTGTTGCATTGTTGTAAGAGGATATAATTTTTTTCGGAGGGGCAGATGAAGATTTTGGTGAAAAAGCAAAATCAATTATAAATAAATTGAGAGTTGAGAATAAAAGGTTGAAACCAAGAAGTCAAAGATGGTAACTACATGGATAATATGCATGAGTTAATGAAGAATTGGTAGAAGTAAAAGTGACATTGAAATATACATATGTGTCTCAAGCAAGAAGACTTTAAAGACAGATAATTTATAAAGTATGTATTATAATATTTGTAGTTATTTGTAGCTCTATTTATTTAAAAGTGAAAAATATGAATTTCATAAACTTTGGAGTTGCACCATGGTAATTTATTAGGAATATTCTGTTAAATTAAAATTTTCTTGTATATTGTATAGACTAGTATATTATCAACTTCCCTAGTTATTTAAGCTTAAGAAATGAGAGAGTTAATGTAAAACTTCTTTTGTATATACAATATGCAAGAAGATAATGTTTGTATGGTCATAGGATTTGCCTATTGAGTTCCATTAATTATCCATTCTTTAAGTAATAAAAAGGAAAGAAGAGAAAAAGAGAAAATAGTAACTATAAGCATTTTTAACATTGGCATCAAACTTTAGCAAACATTAGTGGGTCATCCAAAAGAGATTATTATCATCATGCATCATCTTAATCATATATGAAAGACCAATTTCAATAATAAATAATTGTAATAGCAACTTCTATGTAAGCAATTTCATCTCAAAGTTGTTAGCTAATTTCAATAATAAGCAAGTATCATTTAACCAACTCCAAAATATGACAAGTAATTTGATAATTAAGTCTAATGCCAAAGATGTAACATCCCACCTCCGATGGGAAGGGTAGAATAGTAATTTGGAAAGGGCTAAGGGTGTTTAGAATTGTTTTGAAATGTTCATGCATACCCTTACATGTGAATAGTGAAATTTGCACATGAAAATGACTGTACATGCATTCATGACATTTCCCGGTATATGTGCCTAAATGTGATTTTGTGCTTGAAAATTTATTTGAAGTGGATTGTTGTGTGTTTTATATTTTTGGAGAATTTTGAGAATTTTTCTGGAAATTTTCGGAGAAAATTTTCGGACGGAAAAATTCGCCAAGGGGTGGACTGATTGGTTTTCGGTACTGAAAATTTCTGTCCAATAGCACTGGTTATTGAGGAAAATGATTTTTGGGATTGGAATTGGAGCCATGGGAATTAAATGGATTAAAGATTAAATTTTTAGTAAGGTTTAATTGCTTTTGTCTTTTTCTCTCATTAAAAGACAAGTGTCCTAAACTTCTTAAATGTTTTTGTCTTTGTTCCACTCATTCTCGACACTTCCACTCTTCCAAATTGATTTTGAAAAAAAATGAAAGGTCTTTGTGGTTCATTATCCGAAACCTTCTCCTCCTTGCTTCTTCGTTGGCTTCTTCACTTATTCTTAATTGCTACTCTTCTCCTTCACCTTAAGTGCTTCCTTTTCATGCACTCAAGTTTAAACCTCCTACCCCCTTACCTTGTTGATGATCGTGTATGGTGTTGAGAAGTAGAGGATTGGTGTATAAATTGAAGAATTGAAGAGTTGAAAGCTTGTTTAGGTAAGATTGTGTTTTTGGCTTGTTTTGGTGTTAAATGCATTAATTGTGTTAATTGTGCACCAAATTGTATGAGAATTTTGTAGGTGTATGTGGGTATGTAACTTGGTTATTTAATTGATGGTTGATTGATGATTGATGAGGTAAAATCTAATGAATATAAGTAGAGATATTTAAGATGATTGGAAGTGAAATTTGTGCTTAAAGATTAATGTAGAACATAATGGATGATGGGGTGGGTGTGTGCTGAAATTTGTGGACTTATGTCCAAGAATAGGATGTGAGTGAGTTATGGTAGATATAGGAAGTAAATTGAGTGAGAAGTGGTTTAAAAATGGTATGGAAGTGATAGGATTTGGGTTAGGTGTAAAATCTGAAAAATGTAACTTGTATATGTTTCAGTATTTTTGCCATAACTCTTTGTGTAGTTGAGAAAATAAGGTGAGGTTTGTCTTGAATTAAACTTGAGGTGTTTAGCTAAAATTCTTATGAAGGAAGTTCTGCCAAATTGTGGTTCAAAGAGTGCTTAATTTTGCCTTGAAAGTGAGTTCTTGTACAGGATGAACAGTAATTGAGATTGAAGACCTGAAACTTTGATGAATTTTTCTAGATTGATGTAGATTGAATTTGCTAATTTGGTCTTCATGAAACTTGAAGATTTTCTTGTTATCTTTCTATCGCCACTAAGTATGCTATTTTTCGATGCCTAGGTTGAGAGTAGTGATCTGCTGACTGTTGGATGTTAATATGCTTGGTGCTGGAAAAATGTGCTAAGTGTAGGTTTGTGATGACTATACAGTGAAGCTAAAGTCTGGATTAGTGTGGTTTAAATTAGCTCAAGTGGCCTTATGGAAAGTTGTAGAGGAATGTATTAGCTTTGAAATGAGGTATAGTATGCTAATTTTGGATGTAAGAGCTGGGAGTTATGAATTTTCAAAGAAAGGATCTGGTTTAGGTAATCTGTTAGTTAACAGCCTTTAACAGGGCAGCCACATTCATGAGAGGTTTTGACTTAGTTAGAGGTAGAATTTGCTTCTAAGCCCTTCATGAGACTTGTAGTATGCTGTCTGATCTTTTCATGGGTATAAAGCATGGATTTTTTTGGACTTTTGGATAGGGAGTTATGATTTTTGGAAGATTGTGTCACTATTCAGGGAAACTTATAGGGGCAGAAACTTTGATTGAGAATTGGACCTATTTAGAGGTTGAATCTACTTTCAAGTTGTTCATGAAAGTTGTAGAACATGTTTTGATCTTTCTTTTGGCATAAAACTTGGAATTTTTGGCAAAGGGAATGGGAAGTTAGGCCCTTTGGAAAAATGTTGTACTGTTTTGGAACATTTTGATTAGGCAATAACTTTGCTTGCATTTTTTGACACCCTTAGAGGTGAAATTGGTTTTTGTGTCCTTCATGAAACTTGTAGACCTTTCTTTTATCTTTCCATTGATACCAAGTTTGTCCAATTTGAAGTTCGGAGTAAGAAGTTATGACTTGTGAAATTTAGGATGTCGGAAGAAGAAAGACTAAAGTTTCCAGTCGGTTACTGTAGCCGACTTAGTCGACTACAACCTCAGAATAGTCGACTAGGACATGTACTAGTCGACTAGGACATGTATTTTTCCTAAACCGACCTCTCTCCACTCTTTTGCTTAT
>JAOSBL010000212.1:20269963-20283024 GCA_027568915.1 Erythroxylum roraimae
CGCTTAGCTAGTCAACTGTCTTCATGCATGACATGCATATTTCAGATCTCTGATCGTTGCCACACACTTCTTGTTTTCTTTCCCTGATGTTAGCATATTCTTGATATTGGACCTATTAATCTTTCAGCTGTATCACCCATCATCCCTGTGCTATTTGGCATTAATATTGGTGCAGATCGCTGCTTTGATATATCTGGTTATTATTTTTTAGTTTCTGCATTTTATTATTCTATCCCTCCCTGCACATTTCATTGATAAGATATCTGTGATTTGTGGCACCTTCAATTTCTCTTGTTTCACTAATTCGTGTAGTAAAATGTGATGCTTCTCGTAAAAGACTAATTTCTTAGCAAGGATTAACATCTTGAGATAAACTTGGGTAGTCAATATGGAGAAAACAAACCTCATCAGATATAGCAAGCTGGGGTAAACTTTTGTAGCATATCTACTTTTTATATGATCATGTGTTGTTGGTAATCTTAACAACTTTTTCTCACGGATCTATTGCATTTTAAGGTAGCTATAAGAAGGCTTTTCAGCTCAATGTGTATGCTAGTTTTATTTAGACCATGCTGACTGTTTACATAATCATGCATTTTCTTTATTATTCACTGCAGCATTGTGTTTCTAATCTTTATATGGAAAAACATTTTGTTCTCAGGCATAGTTTGAGGGAGGTTCTTGATGCTCCTAATGTCATGAATTTGATAAAGGACACTAAAGCAGCCCAAGAGGTAATCTAGATGGCCCAACTTGGCAAACTCTTTTCATCTTCTTTTCAGTTTGCATTATACTTTAAAACTGTTGCCAGTGATCTATATGCATGATTGTGGGCACTTGCGCTATAAAGGATTATTTTGGTTTCTTTGCATTTAACACTTCATTCTTTTTCACTTTCCTCTATGTCTAGGTTCAAGCTCTTAAGGATTTCTTCAATATGCTTACAAATGTGAGATACAGCTCTTGGTTTTTTCTATTTCTAACTTTGCCTTTTTCTCTTTCATTCTGTTTATGAGTATAGTAAGAACCATACTTTTAAGGACAATTAGTGGATTATTGAACTATTTGGAAAATAGGTACATTTTAAGCATGGTTCAAGCCCAAAGTTGATTTACCTGGTCACACAATGGATTATTTAGCTCTTGGATGATTTGTTCTCCAGAGGTATTCCTGAATGAAGCTTTGTTTTGGATTTTTCGTTAGGACCCTGACAGAGCATGCTATGGACCAAAACATGTGGAGGTAGCCCATGAACGCATGGCTGTCCAAACTCTACTTATCACAGATGAGCTTTTCAGGTTAGAGCTTTATTACTGAAATCGTGTGTTTATAGAGTCTGCTTTTCTATATCCATGTGTATTTTTTTTCATTGTTTACTGAGTCGAGAGTCAAATGAGAAAGTATCCTGCTGCATGTACTTTAGCTTGTGCGAATGAGAGTGACATATGTGCTTCACTTCTACTCCTTGCATTAGGACACTTAATTTCTTGATCATGAAGCAATCGCTGCAGATTCTATGCATTATGCTTCCTAGAACTATATTTAAAAGTCTTCCTGCTCTCTTAAACTCTGAATTGTTTCTCCTCTCCTAGCTTCCCCTCCTACTGTTAGGCAGAAACTTAGTTCACCCCAACCCAAATAGACTTGGTGTTCCCACATCAGCAGTCTGCGATGGCAATTGAATCGATAGCTTATTCCATCCTGTGTAATACATTTCTGCCTACATTGTCCTATGGATACAAGCTAAGTGTTCCGAACAAACTGAGTAATCTCAAATTTGTGAGACAAGGAGATTTTATACAGAAACGTTGCAAGTGTTTAAAGGAATTGTTAATATTCTCTGCACATTGTACTGTTCTGATAGTAGCGTGTAGAATATTTTGCGCAAACTGATCTTCTCTCGCTCTTTGTTCTCTATCACACTAGACACATCCACACACACATGCACACACTAAGACTCTTCACGTACTCATAAGCAGTCCTGGGTACTATGCTCAGCCTCACTTGCTAATGCTAGAGGTCTAAATTGTACCTTGTGGCTTCTTAGCTGCATTTCAATTCATCTGTTTTCATTTTATCATGCATCGTAATATCCTTCAAACTTAAACCTCTTGTAAATTATCCACTTTCAGGAATGTTGATATAACAACAAGGAAGAAGTATATTAGTTTAGTCAACTCGGTAAAGGATTCAGGAGGCACTGCTCATATATTTTCGTCAATGCATGCCTCGGGAGAACGTGAGTATTATTTTCCTTTCTTGCTTTATACTTTTACGAAGTCCATGTAAATTATCTTGGGATTACCCAAAAAAAAAAAAAAACTTCTTTTGTACTCTAATGATCACCATTACCATTCTAATCCAGTCTTTTCTTTTTTTAAAATTTTTTTTAATGATAAATGTAAACAGAATTGGCACAGTTGACGGGCATAGCTGCTATCCTTAGATTTCCTCTGCCAGACCTTGATGACATTGAGATGTGAATAAAAACCGTGTGCGGTTGAAAGCCTTGGTCCTGGATGTTTTCCGTTGTATCAATGTCAACTTGGTTTGCACATCAGTGATTTTTCCATTTATATATTTGACTAAATGATTACTGTCAACTGCATTCAGAGTTCTGATGATTGCAATTGACGATGAAAGAGGACTGAACAGAAATCAAATTTTATTGATAATCCATAGGAAAACCTGTAAAAACATAACAATCATTAGTCAACAAACACGAGTCTGGCGGAGGGAAGGGGGAAGGGGGAAGGGGAGGTGTAGCAAATAAATACAGAAAGAGATGAAGATCCGTTAAGGTTTCTTCCAATTCTTGTACTAACTTATTAAATTGCGATTCAATTTTTGTTCTTTTTCCAATCCCCAATTCCCTCCTATCTCAGGCTTCGTTTTGATAATTGATATAGAATACTGGAATTTTCCCATATTAGGCAACAGCGATTAAGCAAACATTTTAGTTCTTAGGAGTTTAATCCTATTCTTCATTTTGTTTGATTGCTATTTAGTAATTTAATTACAAATAATCAATAATCATACCGCTTATATATGCATGCGTTTATAAATATTTTTATTTTAACTAAATCCTAATGCAAATAATTCGATTAATTGCAGTTAACCCATATATAATTTAATTTGATATGTAAAACGTTCTTCTTCTTTATATCAAATGACCATATTGTTAATAATCACATATTAATTAAGTTTAAGATATTTGCATCTTAAACCTATTAGATAACCAACAGAAAATATCAGTAATTGTTTTATGAGTCTTTACGTGTTACGTAAATCGACTTCTGATGATAAATTTGACATATTTCTGTGCTAGATTAAGTAAAATGATTTTACAATTCAAGTCATTAAAATTATATGAATAAACAAAAACAAGATTGAATTGAATACTAATTAAAAATAGAGATTAAAATTAAATTCTAATAATTATGCTCATACAAATGTAAAATAAAAATTCTCATATTAGCTTTTGAGATATAAATCTAATAAATTATATTCATTGAACAAGTTATTTTCTATATAATTTAATATTTTTTTTTACTGAATTCAACTAGGAGGTCTTAGTTTAATAAATACAATGTTTTTGTTCAATACAATAACTTAAGTTATACTCACTCCTATTCAAAATAAAAGTCGTTTTAGAGGGATTTTAATTATTCAAAATAAGTGTTATTTATGATATTTTATGCATGTTTATAATTTTATTTCCAAAATTACCCTTTAATTTCTCTCACATCCTAGTTACACAGATTACATTTTCAAGACAGTTCAACATGCAATTAATAAGGGTATATCAAACATTTCATTAGCTTTCTTAATAACTGTGCATCTCTCTAAAATGACTTTTATTTTGAATAGGGGGAGTAGTTATTAGTATAATTATTAATGATCTATGATATAAAAGCTTTTGCGACAACAAAATGAACGATAAAAAAAAATAGTTGATTATGTTTTTTTAAATATAATTAAATACATTAGATCAAGCTATTTGTATACTTAAATATTGCCTATTTCGTAAAATTGATCAAGTAGGCATACACTTGAACCTATATCATTTAGTATATATTTTATTAGAGGAAAAAAAAACTTCAGTCAATCAAAAAATTGTATTATAAAATACCTTTGTATATTTAATTTATAGGGCCTTGTAAAAATAATTACGATAACTTTAAACTAATATGCAATTCGATCAATATATTTAATTAATGAAAAATGATAATTTTTATATTAGACAACTATAATTTTAATTGTAAAATACTTCATCAAAATCTAACCTAGACTACTAGAAAAAGGAAAGCTTCTATGAGTTTATAAACCCCTTGGATGATGGACATCACTATATAAAATATTGACACATTTATTTTTGAAAGATGAAAATGCATCATTTAACTCAAGAAATTTTATAGTTTAAACTAATATTATGAATATCACTCTAAACTTGATATCGAATTTGGTTATGATATGATATAATACTGGTATTAATAAATATCGGATATCCTTTTGGATAATTTTTTAAAATTATAAAAGTCCCTCAATTTTATAAAGTTACCATTTTAATAAGAGAATAATATAAATTACTAACCACAAAGGAACAAAGATGAATTTTGTACTACAAATTAGGTTGTTAAAAGATTTAGATATTAGCTGTTATTGTTGGTTTGTTGGAGTGCTTTGAGTCTTCTACAATTTCTTTCTATTTTTTTGAAAAATTAAAATGCATTACCTAAACCGAGGATAGTGAGTAAAAATCTAGAGCAAGCCATTAGAATAACTAAGTTATCAAGGGAGTTCATTTGCCTTATGATAGGCGCCTACATAATTTTTTTCACAAGTAACTACATGATTGCACTATACAAGTAACAAGTCAGGGGGATAAATGTGAATTCAAATTCTTGACCTTATGTCTTTTACCTGCTCTTTCCACATACGAAAGCCTCCATTTTAGCAGTAGGTCTTGACTACAATTCCTTTGAATTTTTTTTAAGCTAATGGCCAATCCCTTACAATGTTCACTACATTATTGATAAGCCTTTGTTTTGTGATTGATTGTTTTAAAAAAATCTATAATTTCTTTCCACGTAAATGGAACAAATAGTATTTCTTAGAGGAAGTTTAAAATCAATCCATTATGTTTCCTTTCGCTTATGATGATTATAGTTCCACTCAATGAAATCTTGCCAATTCAAGCTGGGAATCTAGTGTACCACAATCTCTTAACTATGCTTCAAATTCTTGAAGTAAACTGACATTCAAACCAAAGATGCTCCACATTTGTAGTAGCTTGATTATATAACACATAGACATCATTTAGCTTAAGAAAATTCTTTAGTCGATTCAAGGTGCTTAATCTCTTCTTGATTACAAGCCTAAGCATGATCAAGACTCTAGGATAAGCTTGTTGAAACCATTAGTGAATGTACATAAATGTATGTGCTTATGTTTGTTTTGTTTGAATTTGTGTTTTGTTTTTGCTCGAGGATAAGCAAAAGTTTATGTGTGGGGATGTTGATAGGTGTAGTTTATACTATGTTTTAATAGGTGTTTTAAAGTGTTTATAGGTGTCTATTAGATGATTATTGCATGTTTAGGCTTAGAATTATGTTAATGTAATTGTTTGTTTATGCTTTAATTGTTATATGGTTTAGAGCATGATTTTAGATCTTAATCTTATGTTTCTTGAGGTGTTTGATGTGTTTGTTAGTGATGGAAACCAGATAAGTGAAGAATGAAGGAAGCTGGAATGTGTATAGATTATATGGCAGGGTTACGATCGTGCATGCAATGTCACAGTCGTGACAGAAGTTTTTTCTCCAAGGTCACGATTGTGTATGCAATGTCATGACAGAAGGTTTTTTCTCCAGTGTCATGATCATGACAGAAGGTTTTTTCTCCAGTGTCATGATCATGACAGATACTTGCCAAACGTGCAATTTTTCATTCGTTTTGATGTTGGGGACATTTTTGGAACCAAATGATGTGGGTAAACCTATAATTAACCCCAAAACCCTAAGCTATTATAAAAGAACATAAAACACTCCAAAAAGGTAGCCATCATCTTACTAAATTAGATCAAGCAAGGAGGATCAAGAAGAGCATTGGAGATTTCTAGATTCAAATCCAAATCAAGTTCTTTTTTCTTTGCTTTTGTTATTTTCATTAAACTTAAATGTGTAAACTGCATTTGAAGATGTTATTTACATTTATGATGTTTTAAATTTCCAGATTAGGGTTTGTTCTTGAGTTTTTTTGACTTTAATAGTTATTTATTCAGTACAATTTCTATGCTGTGTTAATGGTGCATGCATATACTTTGGCAATAAATCGAGAGAGTGAGTTAAAACTTATCTGATTAATTTGCACAACGAGTGTTGGTGAATTAATATGTCACACGATTATCAAATCAATTATCATTTAAATAGAAATCTTATGTGAGAACTTGGTTATTTGATAGACATCTTCAGAACTAGTTGAAAACATTAGGGAAAGAGTTATGAATTGAGAGATAGCAATTCTGGAATTTTAATATTCAATTGGGGTTAATTGGTTAGGACTTTATAGAGAGTAATCAAACCCTTAAAAAATCTATAATCAACACATAATTGAATCAATAATCATTAGGTAAGTAAAATAACGAAAGAATAAATCCTATGCTTTCATCCTTGATCATCCTTAATTAATTGTAGCAGCTGAATTATTATTTTATTAATTGATTAATTTTATTTTATTGCTTTAATTTATGTTATTTACTTTCATTCAATTCATATTTCACTACCTTAGACATATTTAAGTTCACATAGTTTTAAATATTTCCTTATGGGATTGACACCTTTGATATTACAAGTTTACGATTTGTAAACTTAAGAATATTGAGGGTTTTATTAACAAGGTGTATGCCCTCATGTCAAAAGACTAGGTGATCTTTAAATAAAAATATATAAATATGGTGCTTTAAATAAAAGTCAAGCCTATTGATCTTTTTGTGAAGTGTCAAGAAATTTCCATAAGTATAGTGATGGTATACTTTTTAAATTGGTAAATACGACTTAGTGTATGCTTACAAGTTTCATAGATGTATGAATAGGTGTCAATATTTTGGTGCATATGTATATTTAAATCAAAACACTTGAATATGAATGGAACACTAACAAGTTAGTGCCTTGGATCTTTTTGAGTGATTGATGTTTTTGGGTAAGTTAATTTCAATAGATTTTATGTCAATGTGCCATCATGCCATTGTGTCATTATTACATGATTATGTGATTTGTGTTTTGTTATTTCATGGTATTAGTTTTACTTAGTTTTGATTATGTTTAAAGTGTGTTTTCGAGGTTTTAGAATGTGTCATTATGTGTCTTCTTGGGTGATAATCATGTGTTTAGGAAACAGATTTATGTTTTTTATTAATATTCTTGTGTGTTTTATTTGATGATTGTTGAATAGGGCAAGAATTTTATCTTAATGCTTGTTTTAGGTGATGTTAATGTGTTTAGATGATGAGCTGAGATAGGAAACTTCAAGAAAAGTTTAAAAAGAAGTTGGAAGAAGAAGACTATCAATATGGTGCAAGATTGAAGATGGAGCAGCTTGGAGCCTCTATCATGATCATGTAATCTATATACGATCGTTGAAAGGCAGAATTTTCAAGTTGCAAACTTTTTTTTGTATTTTTGATAATTTAGGTCTATTTTTGGAATATAAGAATATAAACAAGTGAGAAATGATAGAAAGAGCATTGGGAGGATTTAAAAGTGTTTTAAGGTAAACAAAAACACAAGAAGAGATAGCTGAAACATCTAACAATGAGATCAAAGAGGCAAAAGTTGCAGAAAAATCAAAGTTGTAGAATTTTCCAAATCTAGGACTAGGAGAAGAATTTATCCAAGATTCAATCTTCTACTTTTTGCTTTTCTTTCTTTGTTCTTGAATATTGATTATGAACAATTTTAGATTTAATTTAGCTATGAATTGCTAAATTTATTTTAGGAATTACTTTTGAATTTTATTGTTCAACTTTTATGTTCTTGATTTAATATAAACATAATTTATGGTGGTTATTATTTTAATCTTTAATCTGAATCGAGAGATTACATTAAACTATCTATGTTATGTTACACAGCGAGAGCTAGTTCCATAATGGACCTATAAACATCAAATTAATAGGCAATTGATGAGAGATCTTAATTGTTTGTTAGTTACCCGTAGAATTGCTTTAAGTCCAATTGGATAATTAGGAATAGTTTTGAGAGATCGACAAGTTACAATTCAATTATTATCTATTTTAATTGGGATTACCTGGCTAGATCTCGAGAGAGAGTAATCATAACCATTAGATATCTAAGGTCAAATATTATTAAATCAAAAAGGTTACGTGAAAACAAAACAAGGATATAAGTAATTCCCATGTTGTTATCCTTAATTAATCACATGTTCACTGTTGCTCTATTCATTGTTTAATTTCTCTAGTTTAGTTTAATTTCTAGCTACATTTATTATATTATTTACCTTAAACAAAGTGTTACAAAAATTATTAGGTGTCTATAACAATCCTTATGGGAATAATATTGTTTATACTATAAGGATGCAACTCATATACTTGTGATATATATAGATTTAAAAAAGTCAAACAAACATTGAGAATTATCCTTAGATGTAGATATGAAATAAGGAAAGAGCTAGCTTTTGGTTTGAAAATTGGAACAACTTAAGTCCTTTTCACATGCTAATAAATGTAAATCGCATCGTGTTTTAGGTTATAGTTTGATATGTGTTTAGTCATTAATTCAATCATTTAGTATGTGTTTAGGTTAGAATTGTTTTAGTTTGTTAATTATTTGTGTTTTAACAAGATTTTGAGCTTAAATATTATATTTTTGAGGTACTTTGATGTGTTTGCTAGTGTTTAGGGTCAACATCGAAGAACAAAAGAGTTTCGGAAGACATTCGAGCCGAAACAATCATGACAGAAGCTCTAAGAATGGCCCAAGATCATGGCCTGCATGCCACGATCATGACAGAAGGCTCAGATGTGCAGGCCACGATCATGGTCTGCGTCGGCCAGATGCGCAGACACTTACGAACTTCATATTTCGAGGGACTTTTTAGACCTTTTGGATCCTAAAAAAGACCTAGGATTACCCAAAACATAAGAGACTATTTAAAGAACAAGAGAGGAAAGAAGGGAGCTTTTTTGTGCAACCGCTTTTGTAAACCCTAAGAGAGAAAAAGGAAGAGAAAGAGAGGACGAAGAGGAAGAAAAAGGAAGAAGAAGCGGTCTCGACGTGCTTCCCAGATCAAGTGGTTTCCTGATGTTGCTGCCTTCTCAAATCGTCCATTCTAAGTTTCTATTTCCTTTTTGTTTCAATTTTATTCATGTATAAAGTTGGGATGGATTGTATGATGATAGATGGTAGAATGTTAATAATGTTCTAACTCTTCTTTGAGATTTTATTATGATTTAATGATAATTTAGTTGATTGTGTTTATTGGATGAATGTCGTGATTTGATTGCATTCTTGCAAAATTCGAAAATAAACTGAGAGTGTGAACTGAAGGGAAAATAATTCATCGGATTAATGACAGTTAAGCGATTTAATAGAAACTGTGACTAATTATATTGGCAATTGTGTAGAGAGATATCTCGTGTGATATTATGATAGTTTATTATAATGCTTTAGATCTAATTAAGGTTTTGGATAATTTGTGAATTGAGAGATTACAAATTTTATAAGGGTTTATAAATTAGGGTTAATGGTTATAACTCGAGAGAGAGTAATCAGCCCTAGGATCATCTAGAACTGACACCCATTAATATATAATCAACTAGGCTAGCATTAATGATAGGTAAAATCTCCTTTCTCATAACATGGTAAATTCTTTGATTGATTTACACTGTGCATGCTTGTTGCTCAATTGTCAAGTCCTTCGTGTTTAACTTTTGATTTAATTAGTTAAATTCAATTCTAGTATTTCCTTTCGATTGCATTGTTTATTTTTAATTTCATATCCTTTTAGCCTTAGATTTTTAGGATCAGATTAGTCCCTCTCCTCATGGGATTGACCCCTCTTGTACTACAATCGTGACCTGTGCACTTGTGGTATTTGAGGGCTTATAAATTTTAAAGCTCGAATGACACAATCAAGTTTTTGGCGTCATTGCTGAGGAGGGAGAAAAATAATTTAGTTCTCTTAGTCTAAGGCATTTTAGTTAGTTTTTTAAATTTTTTTATGTTCTTCCCATCTTTTTTTCTATATTTGTTCGTGCTTTTGCATGAACACAAGAGTTACAAGAAGTTCGAGTCACATAGCTGAAACTATAGAGATTGACATCACTCGTTTAGAATGTTCAATTAGAAGAGCTTAGCCTGAAGAAGAAGAAACCGTAAAAGCAACAATGGTCGAGGAGTTTCAGCAAGAGTTGGATCAAGAAGCGAACCAAGGACATCAATTAAGAACCTTTATGGACTTCATGAGATCGACCTTCAATGTAGCCAATCAAGGTGTAGCTAGGCCACTCGTGCAAGCAACTTCCTTTAAAATCAAACTAGCCCTTCTAAATATGGTTCAACAAAATATGCAATTTTATGGATTAACAAATGAAGACCCAAACACACATATTTTCAATTTCCTTAAAGTCTGTGATACCTTCTGTTATCAACAAATGTCAGAGGATGCTGTAAGAATGAGACTCTTTCCTTTTACTTTAAGGGATAGAGCAAAAGCTTGGTATTATTCCCTCAACTTGATTAATGTCACCACTTGGGACTAATTAGTTCATGTCTTCTTAGACAAGTACTTTCCCCCTACTAGACTATGAAGATTATCAAAGAGATCACAAACTTTCAGCAGGGTGATGGGGAATCGATATATGAAGTGTGGAAATCTTACAATAACTTGCAAAGAAAATTTCCACACCATAACCTACCTAAAGAATTTCTTTTGCAAACATTCTATAACGGAGTAACTGATAGTTGTGAATTTTCTAAGTATTTGGCATGTGTTTCTTGCATAATAGGTAATTATTAAGGTGTTTTAGGACTTATTTTGTATGTTTTTGTTTACTTTGATCTTCATGATTTTGCGTGTTTTTGTTTACTTTGATCTTTCATAGTTGTTCTTTTATGTTTGATATTGGTTTAGGGCCAGAATTGATTATTTTGGTGTAGGAATTAAGGGTGGCCACCTTTATGATTGAGCGAGAGAGCGAGAGAGGAGAAGAGAAGTGGAGGAGTTGGTGGGAAATAGGCCTATTCCCACGATCGTGGGTTTTTGTTCTACAACTCCTCCACTTCTCTTATCGTGGGAAATCTCTTCAGAATGTTTCTGCCACATTAACCCACGATCGTGGGAAGCACAAGGATAATTCCCACGATCGTGGGAACTGGAGGCAGAATGAACACGCGAGTTTCACTTGTTTTTAGGGTTTTTATGACTTGTCTTATGATATATAAGGGCATAAATCCCTAGGGCCGAAAGATAGGGTCTTGAAAACTTTCATCTTTGAGCTAAAAGACAAATTGAGAGCCTAGAGAGAGGTAGAGAATCAAGATTTTCATTCCTAATTGGGTAAAGAGCACACCAATTCCAAATTTTCCAGAATTGGGCAAAGAAGAGAAGGAGCTTGCTTCATTTAGTTCTTATTTCTTTTTTTTTCTCTTCTAGCATCTTTATTATGGATTGTTTGGTTGTTGGGGACATTAATGGCATTATGAGTGGCTAAAATATTTTTAGGTTTTATTGTTTGAACTATTTGTGAACCTTTAGTTGTTGATTTAATGATATAAATGTTTGTGTTATTTATTGAGCTTAAACCTTGCAATAAATTGAGAGAGTGAGCTTGGTAATCTGTGTTAAATGGACAACGAGAGTTGACGTTTAATAGACCTATAGATAACAAGTTATTGATTTATTAGGAAGAGATTTCTATAGATTGATATATTCCCTATAGGATAGCTTCATATCTACTTAAATGTTTAGGAAAGGCTTTGCATATCGAGAGATCACAATGTTAATCCTAATTTATCTAACTAGTTACATTTAGTTACACCTTGAGAGAGGGTAGCTAAAATTTTAAGAAATCTTGGGCCAAGCATAAATTGAATCAATTAACCAGAGGGGAGCAAATAGGGATAATGACAAGTCCTAATTTTTAATCTGATTATCTCCAAGTTTTAGTTTACGATTTTGGCTTTGGTTGCATTGTTTCCTTTTACCTTTAGTTTGTCTTTGTTTTATTTATCTATTTAAATTTGTTTGAACCAGTTTCTTAAACTAAGAGCAACCTGAATTAAGCGGTGCCTAAGCACAAGCCTTGTGGGATTGATATCTGCTTTTTACTACAAGTTACGACTCTTGTACTTGCGATTTTGAGCGTAAAACTAGTTTTCAATCAACAATTTTTTGGCGTTTTTGCTAGGGATTGTTTGTTTAGCATTTTGTTTAGTTTGGGTTACTTTGATTTAAGAGTTTTTTTAATACTTTTCCTTGTGTATTTGCAGGTGTATGAACACAAGGGGAATGCGAAGATCTACTGAATTTAGTGACGAAGAGTTATCAGATATCACAAGGCACGAACGGGAGTTGAGAAGAGCGAAGCGCTAAGATGATATACAAAGAAATATGGTAGAAGAAGGAGAGCAAGGAGGAGTCGAGAGGACATTGATGAAGTTTATGAGGTCAAGTTTCAGTCCTCAAAGAGTTGCAAGGTCATTGATTCAAGCTAATAAGTTCGAGATCAAGCCAGCTCTCCTTAATATACTTCAGAGTAGTGTGCAATTTTATGGGCTATCCAACGAAGATCCCAATGGCCATCTTGCAAATTTTTTAGAAATTTGCGACACCTTCAGGTTTAATGGGATGTCTGACGATGCCGTGATGTTGCGATTGTTTTCTTTCACTTTGAGAGATCAGGCAAAGGCATGGTATAACTCACTCAGTTAAGGGCAGATCACTACTTGGGAACAACTAACCCAAGCATTCCTTGCTAAATACTTCCCTTTGACCAAGACAACAAGAATCACAAAGGAAATCACAAATTTTCACCAAAGTGATGG
>JAOSBL010000212.1:20285977-20305438 GCA_027568915.1 Erythroxylum roraimae
TATTCTATTTTTGCCGCAAAATTGATTTTATCGAAAATCGGGCAGCATAACGGCCTTAATACTCAATTGCATAGAGTCATTGTCGCTGTTGATGTAGTATGTCGTGACTGCCATATAACCCTTCTTTTAGTTGTTAACTATCCATATCTCATGTGAAGGTTACCCATCTATGAATATTGATACTTGTGCATTAGTGTGTGTTTTTCTAAGTATTTGGCATGTGTTTCTTACATAATAGGTTATCATTATGGTGTTTTAGGACTTATTTTGTGTGTTTCTATGTACTTTGATCTTCATGGTTATTCTTTTATATTTGATGTTGGTTTAGGGTAAGAATTGATCATTTTGGTATAGGAATTGAGGGTGGCTACCTTTATGATTAAGCTAGGAACCAAGAGAGGAGAAGAGAAGTGGAGGAGCTGTAGAATAAGAACTCGCGATCGTGGGAATGGGCCTATTTCTCACAACCATGGGAAATCTCTCCAGAATGTTTTTGCCACATTAACCCACGATTTTGGGAGGCACAAGGATAATTCCCACGATCATAGGAACTGGAGGCAGAATGAACACGTGGATTTCACTTCTTTTTAGGGTTTTATGACTTGTCTTGTGATATATAAGGGCATAAATCCCTAGGGTCAAAAGAAGGGGTCATGGAAACTTGCCTCCTTAAGCTAAAAGACAGATTGAGAGCCTAGAGAGAGGTAGAGAATCAAGATTTTCATTTCCAATTGGGTAAAGAGTATACCAATTCCAGATTTTCTAGATTTGGGCAAAGAAGAGGAGGAGCTGGCTTCATTTAGTTCTTATTTCATTTTTTTCTCTTCTAGCATCTTTATTATGGATTGTTTGGTGATTAGGGATGTTAAAGTCATTATGAGTGGCTAAAATAATTTTTAGGGTTTGTTGTTTGAACTATTTGTGAACCTTCAGTTGTTGATTTAATAATATAAATGTTTGTGTTATTTATTGAGCTTAAACCTTGCAACAAATCGAGAGAGTAAGCTTGGTAATCTGTGTTAAATGTATAACGAGAGTCGACATTTAATAGACCTATAGATAATAAGTTATTGATTTATTAGGAAGAGATTTCAATAGATTGATATACTATCCATAGGATAGCTTCATATCTAGTTGAATGTTTAGGAAAGGCTTTGCATATCGAGGGATCCCAAAGTTTAATCCTAATTTATTTAACTAGTGACATTTAGTTGTATCTTGAGAGAGGGTAGCTAAAATTTTAGGAAATCTTATGCCAAACATAAATTGAATCAATTAACTAGAGGGGAGCAAATAGGGATAATGACAAGTCCTAATTTTTAATCTTGTTTTTTTACAAGTTTTAGTTTACGATTTTGGCTTTTGGATGCGTTGTTTGCTTTTACCTTTTGTTTGTCTTTGTTTTACTTATCTATATAAATTTGTTTGAATCTGTTTCTTAAACAAAGAGCAATTTGAATTAAGTGGTGCCTAAGCACAATCCTTGTAGGATCGATATCTGCTTTTTGCTATAAGTTACAACCCGTATACTTGCAGTTTTGAACATAAAACTAGTAATTTGTTTTGCAATCAACAAGTTTTTGGCATCGTTGCCGAGGATTGTTTGTTTAGCGTCTTGTTTAGTTTGAGTTACTTTGATTTAAGAGTTTTTGATACTTTTTCTTGTGTATTTACAGGTGCATGAATACAAGTAGCCAACAAAGGTCTATTGAATTTAGTGACGAAGAGTTATCAGATATCACAAGGCACGAACGAGAGTTGAGAAGAGCGAAGCGCCAAGACATTATACAAAGAAATATGGCAGAAGAAGGAGAACAAGGAGGGCTGGAGAGGATATTGATGGATTTTATGAGACCGGGATTCAGTCCTCAAGGAGTTGTAAGGCCAGTGATTCAAGCTAATAATTTTGAGATCAAGCTGGTACTTCTCAACATTCTTCAAAGTAATGTGTAGTTTTATAGGTTGTTTAATGAAGATCCCAACGCCCATCTTGCTAACTTTTTGGAGATATGCGGCACCTTCAGGTTTAATAGGATGTCTAACGATGCTGTGAGGTAGCGATTGTTTTCTTTCACTTTGGGAGATCGAGCAAAGGCATGGTACAACTCACTTAGTTCAGGGTAGATCACTACTTGGGAATAACTAGCCCAAGCGTTCCTCTAAATACTTTCCCTTGACCAAGACAACAAGAATCATAAAGGAAATCACAAATTTTCAACAAAGTGATGGTGAGTCTTTATATGAAGCTTGACAGAGGTTTAAAGAATTACAGAGAAACTGCTCCTACCACAACCTTCCGAGGGAGTTTCTTTTACAAACAGTCTACAATGATGTAAATTAGAGCATAAAAGGAACCATTGATGTAGCTGCTGGAGGATCTTTGATGTGAAAAACTATCGATGCAGCTCATAATCTTTTGGCAGAGTTGGCGAGCAATAGTTATATGTGGTCAAGTGAGAGGAGTAGACAGGGGCAAAAGGAGCAAAAAGGTATGATCCCAATTGACTCCGTTACAGCTTTACAAGTACAGATCACAGCCCTCACCAAGCAGTTGAGCAATATGCAAGGAGCATCTTCATCTACAACCAAAGCTATGCAATCACAGTGTGAGTTATGTGGGCAGGACAACCATTGCACAGCAAAATGCTTCTTGTTGGGAGTTGGTAGCACAAAACAGGTAGATTACTTGGGCCAACCACAGTGAGATAACAATTCGTACTCTAATACTTATAATTTGGGGTGAAAAAAATCACCCAATTTTTCTTGGAGTACTAATAATGTAGGTGGCCAAGCAAGACCACAAGGACCTCCTGGAGTTGAGCAAGATCGACTTGGATCTTTGGAGAACAAAATGGACAAGTTAATGGATGTCTTGGGGTCCAAACTGGCAAATCAAGAAGAGAACCAAAAGAGGATGTTTTCGAGCCAAGAGGAAAGTCAAAAGAGGATGGAGGCAAATTTTGATCAGATTGTGAAGAACTATGGCTCATCCATCCATAACTTAGAGGTACAGGTAGGTCAACTTGCTAACGCTTTATCTTCTAGAAGTGCAGGTAGCCTACCAAGCAATACTGAGGCTAACCTAAGAGAACAACTCAAGGCTATTACACTTCTAAGTGGCAAGCAGATGGAGGAACCAAGTGTGCAAAAGGATAACCAAGAAAAGGGGAAAGGCAAGGAGATAGAAGAAGAGAAAGAAGAAGAGAGGCCTTATGTACAACCACCACCCTATAAGCTTAAACTTCCATATCCACAAAGGGTGAGACAACATCAGGTCGACACTCAGTTTTTCAAGTTTTTAGAGAAATTAAAGAAGCTTTAGATTAACTTGTCATTAGTGGAAGCCTTTACTGACATATAACCGCACTTGGGAGGACAATCAAACGGTAACCTTGACGGAGAATTGTAGTTCGATTATCTCAAGCACGATGCCTTCAAAACTACAAGATCCAGGGAGTTTTACTATTCTATGTGTTGTTGATGACTTTGAATTTTATAAATGCTTATGTGATTTAGGTGCAAGTATTAACTTGATGCCTTTGTCTGTTTTCAGGAAATTAAGGCTATGAGAGGTCAATCTAACATCCATGCTAATTCAACTTGCAGATCAATCCATCGAGAGGCCATTTGGAGTTATAGAAGATGTGTTAGTAAAAGTGGATAAATTTATCATTCCTGTTGATTTTGTTGTCTTGGATTTCAAATCTGATAAAAATTGTCCATTGATTTTGGGTAGGTTCTTTATAAATACTGGTAGGGGATTAGTTGATGTGCATGAAGGAAAACTTGTTTTGAGAATTGGTGATGAGTAGGTTGAATTTAACATGTCTAAATCTTTGAAGAAACCGATGGATGGTACTACATGTATGAAAATTGATGTTGTGGATAAGTGTGTGAAGGAGGTTGAAGAGGAAGTTAATGAAGTTATTGAAGTGCAAAGGGATGAGAGTGTGAGAGAAGAGGAATTATGTGAGGAAGTTGAGCTAGAGAAGTTGGAGAGAACAGATACACTCACACCACCTTCCATTGTTAAGCCCCCCACTTTAGAGCTTAAACCCTTACCTTCCCACTTGAGATACACCTTTTTAGGTAAGAACCATACCTTACTCATTATTATCTCCAACCAATTAGATTGTGAGCAAGAAGAGCAAGTGGTGTAGATCATTAGGAAGATGATGAGAGTCATAGGGTGGCAAAATTCTGATATTAGGGAGATTAGCCCCAATGTGGTGATGCATAGGATTAACCTAGAAGAAGGACGTAAAACTGTGAAGAAGCGACAGAGAAGGTTAAATCCAAACATGTAAGAGTTATGAAGAAGGAAGTAGTGAAGCTTTTAGATGTGAGGATTATTTATCCCATTTCAGATAGTGAGTGGGTGAGTTCGGTACAGTGTGTGCCTAAGAAGGGAGATATAACAGTGATGGAAAATGAAAAAGGTGAAACGATTTCTACTTGCACCATCACAGGTTGGAAAGTGTGTATTGATTACCGGAAGCTCTATTTGCCACCAAGAAAGATCATTTCCCTTTACCTTTTGTGGACAAATGATTGAGAGGCTGGTTGGCGATGCATTTTACTGTTTTCTTGATGGATATGCAGGGTATAATCAGGTGTTTATATACCCACAAGATCAGGAGAAAACCACTTTCGCTTGTCCTTATGGGACTTTCGCTTATCAGAGGATGTCTTTTGGTTTATGCAATGCACCTGCCACATTCCAAAGGTACATGATGGCCATATTTGCGGACATGAATGAGAACTTCATAGAGGTATTTATGGATGACTTCTTTGTCTTTGGAGATTCTTTCAATCATTGTTTGTTTAATTTAGACAGAGTGCTTCACAGATGTGAGCAGTCTCATCTAGACTTGAACTAGGAGAAGTGACATTTCATAGTCTAAGAGGGAATTGTATTGGGCCATAAGATCTCGTGCAAAGGGATTGAAGTGGATCGAGCTAAGACTGAACTAATTGAAAAGCTACCGCCTCCCACCAACATCAAGGGTATCCAAGCCTTCCTTGGTCATGCAAGGTTCTACAAACGGTTCATCAGGGATTTCTCTCTTATCGCTAAACCCTTGACTCATTTATTAGTTAAAGATGTGCCTTTTGTGTTTGATGATGCTTGTTTGGATGCTTTTAACAGGTTGAAGAAGGCGACACTTACAACAGCACCCATTCTAACATCGTCGGATTGGTCTCTTCCCTTCGAGATTATATGTGATGCAAGTGATCATGCCATTAGTTATGTCCTTGGACAGCGAAAGGAAAAGAGGCTACACGCCATCTACTACGCAAGCAAGACCTTGATGGGAGCACAGCTGAATTACACAACTATGAAAAAGGAGTTGCTTGCTGTGGTATTTACATGTGAGAAATTTTGTTCTTATCTTTTAGGCTCACATGTTCTTGTTTTTACAGACCATGCGACATTGCAATATCTTTTTGCGAAGAAGGATGCCAAGACAAGGCTCTTTTAGTGGGTGATTCTAATCCAAGAATTCAACATTGAGATTAAAGACAAGAAGGGAGCAGAAAATATTGTAGCGAACCTCCTATCACGGCTTGAAGGGGCTACCATGGAAAAGAAGAGGAAGTCAAGCAGAGCTTTCCTAATGAGGCTTTAATGATGGTAGACAATCCTTTTCGTTCTAGGTTTGCGGATATTGCAAACTAGCTTTCAGGTGGTATTCTTCCTTCCAATCTATCTTATCAACAAAGGAAGCGTTTTGTGTTTCAATATTTTCGCTATATTTGGGATGAACCTGTACTTTATAAGATATGTGCTGATAGTGTGATTCACAGGTGTGTCCTTAAAGATGAAATGCCTAAAATTTTGATGCAATGTCATAGCTCACTTTATGCAGGACATTATAGAGATAACAAGACTGCAGCTTGAATCTTGGAGCGTGGGTTCAATTGGTCAACCTTGTTCAAGGATGCTCGAGAATTTATGCTGAAGTGTGATAGGTGTCAATGAGTAGGAAACATATCGAAAAGGGATGAGATGTTGCTTTCAAACATTATGGAGGTGGAGATATTCAATGTGTAGGGCCTGGATTTCATGGGACCATTCTCATCCTCCTTAGGTAACACTTACATATTAGTTGGAGTTGATTATATTTCCAGGTTGGTTGAGGCCGTAGCTACTCCAACTAAGGTGGTTCAAAAGTTCATCAAGAAGCTCTTTACTAGATTTAGGGTATCTAGAGTGATCATAAGTGATGGAGGGAGTCATTTTTACAACAAACCCTTTGAGGCTCTTCTGAGAAGATATAATGTTCATCCTAGAGTGACTACCCCTTACCACCTCCAAACCATCGGCCAAGTGAAGGTGGTGAACAGAGATTTGAAAAAGATTTTCGGGAAGGTAGTGAGCACTTTAAGAAAGGATTGAGTTTGAAGCTAGATGACAGCTTTCAAAACACCCATAGGTACCACACCATATCAACTTGTGTATGGCAATGCTTGCCATTTACCATTGGAGTTAGAGCATTGGGCCTATTGGGCCGTTAGGAAGTTAACATGGATTGGAAACTAACAAGTGAGAAGAGATTGTTACAACTTGATGAATTGGAAGAGTTGAGATTTGATGCTTATGAAAATGCCAAGTTGTACAAGGAAAGGGCAAAGAAATGGCATGGTGCTCACGTCAAGAAGAAGGAGTTCAATAGTAGGGACTTGGTGCATTTCTTTAATTCACGACTTCGATTATTTCCTGAAAAGCTCAAGTTAAGATGGAGTGGACCCTTCAAGGTTATTCAAGTGTTTCCCCATGGAGCTTTGAAGTTGGAAAATGACAAGGGTGAAGCATTCAAGGTCAAAGGGAATAGATGCAAGCCATACTATGTAGGGACATACTCACAAGAAAGGGAAGTCATCTATTTCCTTTTTTCCACTCTTTTATGAATGCATATGGAATGGTCAAGCTAATGACCTTAACTTTGCATGTTTACCATTCATTTGCTTGTCTTTGTTTACTTGTTTGTTTGATTTGTTTGGTTTTGATTATGTTTAGTTTGAATTTGCTATGATTTCTTGGTTTTTACTTGAATTTTGTTTGAGTTTTAACTTGTTTTCTCTTCAAATTTCTTGTTGGTTAGGTGATTTTGATGTGATTACAGGTTGCTTGAATGTCAGGAATGCATGCTAAGCTTGGACGAAGGCTAAGAAGTTGAAAAAGTTGGAGTACCCATGATCGTGGGAATGGGTTTGTTTCCCACGAACATGAAAAGGCTCTCCAGAAACTTTCTAGAGTCTTAACCTATGATCGTGGGAATCACAAGGATTCCTAAAATCGTGGGATCCTTTGACGAAAGATTTTTAAAACTCCCTCTTTCTTCTTCTTTATTCATCTTCTCACTTTCTCTCATTCTATAGCCGACTTCCACTAACCCTAACCTCAAAATTCCTTCATCTTTTCCCTAAATCTTGGTATTTTCTCCACTTTTTCCATCATTATTCACTTCTTTAACACTTATTTCACATTACCCATTCAAGAATACAAGGATTTGGTGAGTTTTTCTCTCTTTCTCTCTCAAATGGACACGTTCTGGTTTAGGATAGGTGACCATGCATATAAGCTTGATTATACTGTCATTTGTGCGCTCTTTGACTTGTCTAACACTAAAGTTTTAGATGACCATGATGAATTTTTTGTGGATGATTATTGGAAAAGCCTTATGGGTGAAAATACTTTTGATTCTAAGAATGCACCAAACACTTTGATCCGTAGCATTGAACACTTACTTCTTCACAAATTTATGTGCCTAACTGTTTTTAACAAAATTGAAAGCAATAAGTGTTCAGCTAAGGAACTTTTCTTTCTTTGGCACATGGATCGTAAAATTAAAATGAATACCCCATATCGCATTTTTCGGTCTATTATGAGTTGCAATAATAAGAAAAGCTCATATTTTGGTATGGCTTACATTATTACTGCTTTGGCTTTGTATTACAATCTTGATGGGGATAGTATGTGCACAACTAACCCTGATGTGTTTGATGTACCTTATTTGAGACGCTCTGAAATTTTGGAGCTCCATTATATGGAGCTATGAAATCCTCAGACGCGCACTACTGTTAAGAACAGGAAGGGCAAGAATGCAACCACCTCTCAGGCACCCCGGGAGCCCCAAGAAGAACCAGTTGAAGAGGAACTAACCGTAGCAGCAGATGTTGATAAGTTTTAGCAAATTCTTAACCAAATGGCCGCAAATCATCAACACATGACGCTACAAATTAATGAGCTCAGCAACCAGATGCGACAAGTGCATAAGGAGTAGCGGTACATCAAGAAGAAATTCCTTAAGTTCATCCAGATGAAGAACATTGAAGTCCCTTCTCCTACTCCTTCGCCACCACAATCTCCATGAGCCTTCTTACCCTTTACTTTTTGCATTGTTTTATTTACTTTGTTAGTTGTTTTACTTGTTTGTTTGTTTGATGTTGTGTTTTGTGTTTTGTGTTTTGTGTTTTGTGTTTTGTGTTTTGTTTTCCTTTTGTGATTGCCTTGTCACATTGAGGAAAATATGTTATTCATGTGTGGAGAGGTGACTTTGCTTTGTCAATTGCATCGTTTTAGATTGTTTTAGTTACTGTTTGCATTTTGTTAATTAGGATGCATGTCTTAGGCATATTAGGTTGTTGTTTTATGTTGTTTTGTGATAAGCAATGGAACCACACTTGAATAATTTTGATTTGTTTTGCCGTAAGATTTTGTCATGCTAGTTGGAATGAGATTGAATGCATGCTTAAACTCGGATTAGGCTACTTGAGTAGAGATTAAACCATGCTGAGTGATGAAAAGTAGTTGGTTGGATAAGTTTACTCAAATTTTGACACTTGAGCAATAAGGTAGAGATGCATAATGAATTTTCATTTGAGCTAATGTGAGGATTGAGCCTATATGACTCCATCTATAGTCATTTTATTTCTTTGATTATGTGATGTTTCCTTAGGTTACTACCTCCAGAACTTGCTTTGAATTGGTTTGAGTCTACTGAATGCATGGTTAACAAAGATGATTAAGGCCCTTTTTTGTGTTAACCTTTGGCTTATATGACCTACCTTTTATTATCCCTCCCTACCCCTATTGGGCCTTAACTCTTTTTTTCCTTGAAAACACCCCATATTTTAAAACCTGAAACCCCATTAGCCTACCCATTCACAAGCTTAGTAGAGTATTATGTGATGCACTAGTTTGAGATTTTTGCTACAATTTGTTCTTTCTAAGATGATTTAAGTGTTGCTACTTTGTTCATTGTTTCTTCATTTATATATAAAAAAAGAGAAAAAGAAAAGAAAAGAAAAGAAAAAGGAAAAACATTTTAGTAGCATCAATAAGTGCGGAGTAGTAGTTTGTTTTCATTTGTGTATCTCAGAAATATGTTTTCTTATCCCTTTATTCACTTATTACTTTATGAATGCTTGTGTTAAACCCCCTTTATCCTTTTTGACCTACCTTAACCCTTACCACATTACAACCCGAAATAAGTCCTTTTGATCTATTTATGCATGTAATCATTGTTGAGGAGAATTGGTGTATTAGCAAGCCTATGGTAGTGTAGTTTCCTATAGGGAGCTTGAGCAAAACACTAACCATCAAACACTTGAGAGAAATCAGAGAAACCGTAAGGAAGATTCATTTTGCGTTTACACTTATCTTTGAGTGATGGTGCCATAAGTTGAGTTTGCTTATGTATACTAATGAAAAGTAGTCATGATATGTGTAGTAGCTTGACATTTGAGTTGGCCAAACTTTGAGGGATTGCATGCTTTGATCTTTGTGAAAATGAAATGATGGAATTGATTAGTTGTGATTAATTTTGCTTGAGGACAAGCAAAGATTTAAGTGTGGGGAAGTTGAGAGTTGTGCATTAGTGTGTGTTTTTCTAAGTATTTGGCATGTGTTTCTTGCATAATAGGTTATTATTATGTTGTTTTAGGACTTATTTTGTTTATTTTTGTTTACTTTGATCTTCATAGTTGTTCTTTTATGTTTAATGTTGGTTTAGGGTAAGAATTCATCATTTTGGTGTAGGAATTGAGGGTGGCCACCTTTATGATTGAGCTAGGGACCAAGAGAGGAGAAGAGAAGTGGAGGAGCTATAGAACAAGAACTCACGATCGTAGGAATAGGCCTGTTTCCCACGATCGTGGGAAATCTCTTCAAAATGTTTCTGCCACATTAACCCACGATGGTGGTAACTGAAGGCAGAGTGAACACACAGGTTTCACTTATTTTTAGGTTTTCATGACTTGTCTTGTGATATATAAGGGCACAAATCCTTAGGGGCAAAAGAAGGGGCCTTGGAAACTTGCCTCCTTGAGCTAAAAGACAGATTGAGAGCCTAGAGAGAGGTAGAGAATCAAAATTTTCATTCTCAATTGAGTAAAGGGCACACCAATTCTAAATTTTCCAGATTTGGGCAAAGAAGAGGAGGAGCTTGCTTCATTGAGTTCTTATTTTGTTTTTTCTCTTCTAGCATCTTTATTATGGATTGTTTGGTTATTGGGGATGTTAAAGTCATTATGAATGGCTAAAATAATTTGGAGGGTTTATTGTTTGAACTATTTGTGAACCTTCAGTTGTTGATTTAATAATATAAATGTTTGTGTTATTTATTGAGCTCAAACCTTGCAACAAATCGAGAGAGTGAGCTTGGTAATCTGTGTTAAATGTACAATGAGAGTTGACGTTTAATAGACCTATAGATAACAAGTTATTGATTTATTAGGAAGAGATTTCAATAGATTGATATACTGCCTATAAGATAGCTTTATATCTAGTTGAATGTTTAGGAAAGACTTTGCATATCGAGAGATCCCAAAGTTAATCCTAATTTATTTAACTAGTGACATTTAGTTGCACCTTGAGAGAGGGTAGCTAAAATTTTAGGAAATCTTGGGCTAAGCATAAATTGAATCAATTAACCAGAGAGGAGCAAATGGGGATAATGACAAGTCCTAATTTTTAATCTTAATTTTCTCCAAGTTTTAGTTTACGATTTTGGCTTTGGTTGCATTGATTGTTTTTACCTTTTGTTTGTCTTTGTTTTTCTTATCTATTTAAATTTGTTTGAATTGGTTTCTTAAACAAAGAGTAACCTGAATTACGTGGTGCCTAAGCACAATCCTTGTGGGATCAATATCCACTTTTTATTACAAGTTATGACCCGTATACTTATGGTTTTAAGCGTAACATTAGTAGTTTGTTTTGCAATCAACAAATACTCAATAATGTCTTTAATATTTCTTTCTTTTGATCATTGTAAATTTTGAAAAAATCTTTCTTTATGATATTTCTAGTTGAAATCTTGAAGGTCAGTTGGAGTGAGGTGAGTATCATCCTGTAGTTTTTGCAATCAATAATGGAGAGTGGTTGTTTATCACTAATGATCAACTTAGCTATTAAAATTTTTATTTTATTGTTTTCATAACTTGTGGCAATCGTTTCATTCTTCTGTCTCATTAGGTTAGGAGTTAAAAATATTTGACCTCCTAATTCTCTTACACGACTTAAAATTTGGTTGCTTTATTAACTAGGAAAGCCAAATATGTGGTAATTGGTAGTTGTTATGCATAAATTATATGGCTTAGACAATAACTTAGAAACTATGGAATGAACTTTACAAAGATATCCATTAGGGTGTGATAAGATTAGTGTCATATACCTCACAAAGAATCTCATTCAACACTCTAGAACCAAGCATTTATAAATTAAATTTCATTTCATTAGAGATCATGTGCAAAATAGGAATATTAAGTTAGAATTTATCGATATATAGTATCAATTGGTCGATAATTCACTAAACCTATGAGTGAGGATAGATTGCGCATAAAAAAGAGAGTTAGGCATGATTAATAAAAATTTAAAGTGATGAAAGTCTCTTTTAGTGCTTATAATTGATATGCTAGTACTAATTCAAGTCATACTGGTTGACTAAAAATACTAAAATCCCACACACAGTGAGTTTGTTCATCATTTCTAAAGTTCTTATCGACCTACATTGATCAACTAGTGACTTACAATGGTTGATCGATGACGCCTCTCTTAAGAAGTTTTTTCTTTCTAGTGAGTTTATTAGAGATTGGTAGTTTATAATGGTCAATCAGTTAAGCACATCGGTCAACCAATACCCTTCAATGGTCAACCAATACAACCAATTCTTTTAAAAAAATTCTTTCGATAAGTCTATGAATCCTTTGGCCAATTATATTAGTCAAATAACATAAGGAATATTGATCAATATAGTTAAATGGTTGACCAATATAATGACTTTTAAGACATAATTTTATCCATTTTAACTTTTCTTTTATTATTTTTATGTCTAGTTTTCCCTCTTGTCTATGAAATTCCATTAGAAACACTCTTTCCCCCAGCATTTGAGTAGAATACTTCACCCATTTCAACTCTCTTTCATCTTTGTTGCATTTAAACTTCCTGAAACTCTCTTAAGGAAGCACTTTTTTAAGCTATCTCACTTAATAACTTCTCCATATTTAATATCTCTCTTCTTTTTTCATGAGTTTTGAATGATTTATTCAGGCCCCACAAGGCCAAGCTCCACCGACATTCAACTCTAATTCATCTAACTTCAATCGGGTTAAACCTTAATCCCTCAATTTTGAGGATTTTCATAAATCCATTAATCCTTCTTTAATTTTTTTTAATTTGCCTTATTTTTATATTTTAAACATCTTTAAGTATTCAATTTCATAAGATTGATCTCATATTAAATCGAATTGCAAATTGGGTAAGTTGGGGTTTTAAAATTGGGCATTTTTCAAGTCCTTTCATATCTTCAGTTAACTTTTCAAATTGATGGTTCATTAGTGAAATTAAAGGTTAACTTAGGTTTTTTAAAATCTCAATTTCATTGTATTATGTTTAATTTTGATTGAATTTGAGTTTTTGAGATCGTTTCTTAATAATATTTGGGAGTTTTTGAAATTACATAAATTTGTGCAATCTTTTGTGAAATTGATGGTTTATTAATTCAATTAGGAATGTATTTGAGCTTTTCTTACATTCAACTTTGTTGAAAGTTATTAATTTATGATCATATTGGATGATTTCAACCTAGGCATTTCTTTAAAAAATAGACTTCTTTTAATTAGGCATAATAATGGATCATTGTCATAAGATTGAAGTTATTTTATATCCTGTTTTTATTTTATAGGTGTGATTGCACTTTTCCATATCTCATTTTTGACTTTTTGACTTTTTCAAAGTACCATAATTTTGTTTGTTTATTAACTCCACATACTTTATGACTTATTTTGCCCCTTATTTGTTGTGGTGGAAGGGAAATTGAAGCTAGTGAGCTTAAATTTATGAAATTGTTTTCCCTACAGGTGAGATTACATTATTAGTATCAATACTCGTTAAAAACCTTTCTTAGCTACCTTCTTAACCCATTATCTAATGTCCTTCATCCACTCCTACGACAAGAACTAGAGGGAACCCTAATCCTATAGTTAGGACCCTCACTTAAGGTAGGACTAACCTCACCCTTACTAGGACTTAGATGACCCAAGAAAGATCCTTAACTCCTTCATCTCATGTGTGCCATTCCATTCATGGTGATAAGTATTTCAATATTCACTCTCCTCATTTTTTTTTATTATGCATCTTGTGAGTTACATAAAAACTATGTTATTTCTCCATCTAGAATCATTTAAAGAATATAACTTGTAAAATTTTACTGATCAAGGGTGAGAATCCTTATTCAAAAATATTTGTTGTATCAGCACAAAAATTGTTAGGTTATTTTATTGTAACCTTTGACCTAGAGTAATTTGAGGTGACACTCACCTATTCTCTAAAATCTAAGGTGTCGATATCTATCTCTAAGGTGTCGATATCTATCTCACCAAAGATCTTATAAATGAGATTATGGGCATTCCCTTTCTCAAAAATCCTACCAATTATAATTTTCATACATACTATCAACTTCGACCAAAATAATCTTTGAGTTAGGTGTTAGTACAAAATCTATTAAAAAAATCTAAAAATGTTTTAGTCTTAATGTTATCCTTTTATTTTACCATATTTCATAAAGCACAACTTTTTTTCTATTAATGGTTATTTTACATAACTAGGACACAATGACTTTTGGTTCCTCTTTACCATCATGTTAGGAGAACATATTCACTTTGGTAGCTTCATTCTGTATAATATGGTACATTTTAATCAAACCAATAAAAATAAATAAATATCCCTTATGCTTTAATACTTATCCTTATATTCTAGCATTTTCACATTTCTTCCATTATAGATGAGATTGATCTATATTTCTTTTTTGATTCATTACCTATATGGGTTACCAATTAGTTGATGGTCAAATGACTTGGTCATATTAACTGTAGCAACTGCAACCGTAACAACCTTCACCACCATGTGAGCCTTCCACATATAATGTTGGTCATGATAAGCCTCTACCTAGTTACATTGTTGAGTTCCTTATAGATGAGAGGCTACTACCTCACAACGATGTTGTGGGTCTCCACTGATGTTTGTCTGGCCAGTATTGAGTATCATCTCACTATATTGTGAGACAAACTTGACTCTTTTCGAGACATTATGATGAACTGTCTTAATAACCTATATCATTCGATTCAATCTTGCTTTCCTCCTCTGACTATCCAATTTTTTGTGTTTCTAAAAAAATGGAGAGAATTCTAGTGACATTAGAGTCAAGGAGAGTGATGACATATAGGGTAAGTAACTTTTGAATATATAATGACCTTTGTATATATGCTATTTTATGCTTGAATAAATTTCTCTTATCTATATATGTGGACATTTCTTTTACTCTTGATATTGAATATATCTTTTCTTATTGATATTGGATTATGTTTTATGCATTATTTAAATGGCAACTAATCATTATCTTGATATAGACAATTGCTTATATGCTTAATTTTATTATTGCTATCTAACATTACAATTACTTTGTCATCATTAAAAGGAAGAGATTATTAAACCAAAGTAGGTTTCAATTGATATCATTAGGATAACAAAATATAAATACTTTTAATAAATTTGTTGTCTTAACGAGAAGTAATATAAGAACAATATGTAGCCATACATAATTCAAGAAGATACCTAACGCAAATGATAAAGAAAAGTTAAAGTTTGTAACCTTTCAAGTGAAGATCAAGTTAAGAATAAAAGAAGATTAAGATACATCAAAGTCATTTTATATATGTAATGATAATTGTAATCTCATTTAGTCACTTTCTTACTTCATTACATGAGTCTTTTTATTCATTAGGAAGTATTAAATAAAAGACTCTTGATATTTCAAACACTTTTTAGAGAATATTTTAAAATTTGTTTATTCATAATTACATTAAATAAATCAAGTTTGAGCATTAAAAGTTGTTAAAACCATATTTTTAGGGGATTACTCAACCAATATAGCTTAGTAGTCAACCAATATAAGATAAATGTATAATAAAGGTGTTTGTTAACACATTGATTAATTAATATAGTGATGTGATTGACCAATATACCCCTAGTAGTCAATAATATATAGCAACTAGTGAATATTGTGCATTAAATGCACATTAGTCAACCAATATGACCTAGTGGTCGACTAACATGCTAGAAGTAACCATGGTAACTACTAGTTTCTGACCCCAACGACTGGTAGGGGTCCCAAAATCTTACAAATACATATTTTCTCATTAGCTTGCTTAAAAAAGCATTTGAGTATCTTATACACATATTTTTAAGGGCTAAAAGAGTAATCTGAATCTCAACATTTACACCAGAATAGAAGATGAACTCTAATTTTTTGAAGCATTTAAAATGAACCTTAACATTTACAAAACGTTCAAAATAGACCCAAATTGGACAAAATCAAATGAGGCTAACTCTCAATTAGTTAAATGTCAAATCAAAGAAATTTTTATCTTAAAAGTGAGTCCCTTGTGGAATTGGAACTCATTGTATTAAATGTATAATAGTGAACCTCATTGTCATGTGATAAGTGGGAGCCATTTGCTGGTTAATTTATAAAAACATTAATTAATTTGTTATTAATTTACTTAAGTATTATTAACATTAATTGACCTAATAAACAGGCTAATGAAGAAACACAATAGTTTCTGTTTTATTGAATCTATAATCCCTAACCCCTAAACTAAATGTTGCTTAATCTATCCCTCCTAATTGATTCGATTGCAGTAGTTGTCCCTAAATTTACAGTCGGAATCCTATTTCTCATCGCTTCTACATTTTTCACAGCTTCGCAGCACATGATCGCCTGCTCCTCTTGCTTTAGTCCTGGATGTTGCTTCTCTACCTCTTAACTTGTTAATCCTAAAGTTCATCAACTTTGAACATGTTCTAAGCCAAATAGAAGGTGGTTAAATCCCTAGCTATTTCTTTGATTATGCCAAGAAACCAGAGCTTGTAAATTACATGGTCAACATCAGGAGAAAAATCCATGAAATCTAGAGCTTGGTTTTAAGGAGTTTTAGACCAATAAGCTTATAAGAGCTGAACTTGATCACGTGGGAATTCATTATAAGTACCTAGTAGCTGTGACTAATGTTGTAAGCTACATTAGCAATGGTGGCCCCCTTTTCATTACCATCAGAGCAGATATGGATGCTCTGACTATTGAGGTCTTGCTTTAATATTTTTTAATTGTTTTTTTTGTTTTTTTTCCCAACTTTTTGTGCTTGCTTGTTGATAATAAGCTTTAGACTTAGTAAGCCCCTCCAAAAGAAAGAATGGAAACATAATACAAATGCTAGTTGTTTAGATCCTATAGCTTTAACTAGTATGCATACACGAATGAAGAAGAAAAGAGTTTTAAATAATGTTGATAGAAGCATATATGATTGCGAAACTGATTCATAGGGGATGACAATGAGTAATAGTACAATTTCGGTTGTTGTTGTCACAAGAGGCAGTAAAGTGCTCTTTTCTTGATTTAGAAAACAGCGAAGTGATTCTCTCTCTAAATTGCGCTTCGTCTTTGTTTGCTTTGGTTCTTCCTTCGTTGGTTAACTACTTTGGGCGTTAACCTGGTACTATTATGGAGCCCTTTGATCTAAAGGGACAGCTCCACAAGTGGGTACGCACCCGAAAACAAGAGGAGGAGCCCGCCCCTCAACGTCCGACATCTTATAGCGTCCTGTTGTTGGGACCAACTGTAGTTGTGTCTACTGGTAGTGCATGGCCATTGAAGACGTCATCGCCATTGAAGAAGGAGCCATCCAAGTTTCGGCGGAGCAGGGGGGTATCACTCTCTTTACAAACCTTAAGGAAAAGTTGGACGCACAGTGGGCTAATGCAGTTGTCGTCAAGCTATTAGGAAGAAAGATCGGCTTTCGGCTCCTAAGCTCGCGGTTGGCGTCCCTATGGAATCCAAAGGGGAAAATGAAGGTAGTCGACCTTGAGTACGACTATTTCCTCGTGCGGTTTAGGGAGGAAGACAATTACTTCAAAGCATTAACACAATGGCCATAGGTAATATTTGGACAAGCTCTTTTGGTGCAGAGATGGTTGCCCATGTTCCGGCCCTCCCATGAAATGGTGAATTGAGCGGTCGTGTGGGTCCGAATACTCGACCTGCCAATTGCTCGTTACCACCCTCAAATCCTTACAGCAGTGGGCAACTTGGTTGGGACGACCGTCCGAATTGACGAAGCTACGCTGCTGAAAACACGGGGCAAATATGCAAGGTTGGCGGTGGATATTGATCTCGGATCACCGCTGCGTCACAGTATCGAGCTGGATGGAGAGACTCTGCTGCTTGCTTATGAAGGTTTACCCCAGCTTTGCTTTACATGTGGTCGGATTGGGCATGCAGTTGTTGTGTGTCCGCAGTGCCCCCAAGAGTCACCAAAAACTCGACGCTTACCAGAAGTTAGCGTACTGTTGGAGAAGTCGACCACTGTAACTACATCAAGCGGGAAGGCAACGGTTGACAACACCAACGGCTATGGGGAGTGGACGCAAATACAAAGGAGAATTCCAAGAAAATCAATGCAACGGGTAGCGTCGGCTGGAAGTGACAGGGAGGGTACATCCAAGGGGGGCTCGAGGTTTGGGATTCTGGCAAAGTCGGTAGCCAAGGAAAACCAGAAGGAGGGTAATCAAGTGGGTCCACCCAATAATTCTCCTTTTGGTTTTGGACAAAAAATTAGTGTAACCGAAGGCTTGGGCAAAGGTAAACAAGTTCGGCGGGGAATAGTTTTTAAATCCCTTGGGCCTAAAACGAACGCTAAAAAGACCACAAGAGGCCCAATAGCAGCCTATACTCGGATTATCCGGGGTGAAAGCTCCCAAGCCAGGGCCCATCTAGCGCCAAGACTGACTACTGCCCCTCAAATCCAACTCCAACCCTCCCTATAGGAAAATCATCTGGCAATCGAAATCTCCTCCCACACGGAAATGGTGTGTGATAGCCAGCTAATTGAGGAGCGCAATACAGTGGTCGAGGAAAACCTCCAGCTTATGGAGGGAATCGAGGACCAGGAGGTGTGCATTATCAGGGAGGGTCATGCAATCCCTTCTACCGACCCTCCAGATATAGGAACTGGCTCGAGTGAACTTGAGGACCGGCTTTAACTGCGGGTTGACGAGGAATAGGATTTGACAGCATAGGACGCGGGAAACACGTCCGTTCTCGCAGGAGGTACAGTTTCGGCCTCTATTGTAGACTAGTCTCATTCTTTTTTTTTTGTCTTATGTCAATTTTAATTTGGAATTGTCAAGCGGTCGAGGGAACTAGATTCCTTGCCATCTTGCATAATTATTTGCGTACTTATAAACTAGGTATCTTAGTTTTGATAGAGACTTGCATTAGCAGTATTAGGGCCAAAGCAGTCGTACATTCTTTAGGTTTTGACTTCTTGTTTAAAGTAGAAGTCGTAGGATTCTTGGGTGGGATCTAGCTCTTATGGAAGAATGATTTTAAAATCTCAGTAGGGATTGCTCATCGACAGTTCGTCCATACTACTATCAAGTTTGCGTCTGGCTCTTTTGACTTTACAACAATTTATGCTAGCCGACAGTGAGCTTCCCAGTCTTTGCTTTGGCCAGTCTTTGGTTGGGTAGGTCGCACTACCCATATACCCTGGATAGTTGGAGGTGATTTTAATGCAAAACTGGACCACTCGGAGAAACTTGGAGGTGCCAGGTCAGCAAGGATAGTGAGCAAGCCTTTTCAGGATTGGGTCCAAGGGTGTGGTCTTCATGATTTGGGTTTTATTGGGTCGAAATACTGGCATCGAGGTTTGATTAAAGCCAGACTAGATAGAGTTTTCAGTTCCTCAGCGTGGCTTCAAGAGTTTCCTCACACGGTGAACCACCATCTGCCTTTTATGGGCTCTGATCATCGACCCATGCTGATTCTGTAACACCCACATACCCCCTAAAAGGATATATGAATGCTACACAAAACAGTACAACAAATCAAAGCATGCGAAAAC
>JAOSBL010000212.1:20305538-20317144 GCA_027568915.1 Erythroxylum roraimae
TTTTTGTTTCTTGAGAGCAGATTTTATTTTTAAGGTTGGATCAGTATACAGCCACCACCAGTCTAGTTCCGCAATCCGTCTTACTTTCAGTGTGTCAGAACAGGGTCCAGGTCTCGGGAATGGGCTTCAGCAGGGCTCGTGTCCCGGGACCATCAGGCTCCGGGAACGAGTTCCGACATAGAGTGTAGTACTTGTCTCAGGGAGTACTTAGTTAATGAATTTGGGAAGATATGAATGGGCCAAGAATGGCAAACAATTGGTTGGTTATATATTATCATTTTATGAACAGTAATTTTATATCCCCTTTTGGGGCAATACTCCATACTCTCCGAATACGAGAGAAATGAAAGTTATTCCCGTGTAACGCGCAACAATTATGTCCGTAACAGGTTATTTTTTCTTTTCTTTTTTATCAAAACAATATAATTAATTAAAATAAATATAATTAATTAAAATATATTAAAATTTGTTGTAAAACAAAGATTTAACATTTTTTCCTTTTTAACAAAACAATATAATTAATTAGAATATATTAAAATTAAATATAATTAATTAGAATATATTAAAATTTAATGTAAATTTTTTTTAACAATTTTATTTTTTCCCTTTTAGCAAAACAATATAATTAATTAGAATATATTAAAATTTGATGTCAAAACAAAATTTTAACAAAATTTTATTTTTTCCTTTTTAGCAAAACAATATAATTAATTAAAATATATTAAAAGTTGATATAAAATTTTTTTAACAAATTTTTATTCCTGACGATCTTTAATAAACCAACTATTATTAATGGTAATAGTAATTATTCATTTATCCTAAATAGCCATCATAATTATAATTATAATGATTATATCTATTCTCATTTTTCACTATATTCATTCTCATTCTTATTATCATGGTTTTAAAAATCGGACCGGACCGGACCGGTCGGTCTGACCGGTTCGACATGTAACCGGTCGGCTATACGGTCCGGTTCAACCCAAAAAATCGGTTATAAATTAAACCAGTGTGAACCGGTCATCCGACCACTGGTTCAACAAAATTTTTATTTTTATTTTATTTTTTTAATTTTTTTTAATATTATATATAATTAAATATAATTATTGCATAATTATGACGTCACACCGGTTCAACCGGTCGAACCGGTGACCAGTAAGGCCTCCGGTTCAATGACTGATCCGGGTTCCAAAACACTGCTTTCGATATATTCCTTCCAGGTCAAATGGCTCTAGACTGAAGATTAGTCCTAAGGCATACCATTAGAGGATCCAAGCTAAGACCAGATTCACATTTTTCTGTAAGAATAAGGGTTAAATTGGGCAATTTTAGTGTTACTTCCACTTAAAAATGTCGTGTCAATTATAAATGTTACATTTTGTTCAATTGCTACTTTTATTTAGAAATTAGTGCAATTTATTAATTTTAAATAAATTAAATGTTATTTTATAAAAATAAAAGTTAAATATGTAAAGCTAAAAGCTTGAGGAGAGGACTCAAGTTAGCTTTCTTTCTTATAATTGCAACTAAGTTCAATTTGGAATGTACAACCCAAAGCAAGCACCTCTTAGAATATGCACAATAGCTTAGAGGGAAAGCGAGGCAGGTGATTAAAAGCAAGATAGGAAAGGAGACGGGCATAGCTTTCTGGCATGACAATTGGTCCCAGTCTGGTTTCCTACATGACTCCACATAATTAAAATCCTTGAGGAATATCATTCCTTCAAACTTCGTAGTAAAAGAGATTGATAAATTTTGTAAGATTGGCCCAAATAAACCGAGTATATATAGATTCAAATAAAGTTTCATCCTAAAGTTATTTGATGATAGAAGGAATAATTCACTAAACTTAGCAACATTACTAGCTCCTGAAATCTTTGCCTAGCAACCCACTTTGAAGTTAGATCTTAGGATAGAGGTTTGACAACAACAGGGAGGATAGAATATGTTGGAGCAAATCGAGGAGAAGAAAAATTCAGCGATAATCTAACGTGACCTTAACACCCCAAAATACCCAGGTACAAGATGTTATGGTACAAACAAGCTCTTTGGTTGGAATTTAAAGGAAAACTCAATATATTGGATAAGCTTAATAGATTCCTCAACATTTTAGCCCAATGCACCTTATGCAAACATGGAGTTGAAAGCTCGAATCATTTGTTTTTTGAATGTCAGTGCATAAATCCCCTATGGAACCATATACTTCATCTCCCTAACCTCACTCCTCCTCAAGGTAATTGGGATGTGATCAAGGACTAGTGCTGCACAACTCTAACTAAAAGCTCAGGAGATAAGAGTAGTAATCAATATCTTTATAAGCTGTCTAGTTTACAGTATTTGGATGAAGCACAACCATAGAATTTTTCCCAGATAGAACACTTCATGGGAGAGCTTAAAGAGAAAACCTAAAAAGCATATCAGGTTGCATTTGTTTCCACATCAAATCCATAATATTTGCGGCTTATGGATCAAAAGGTTGAGACTTTTACAAGGTTGAATATATCATAAACGCATATTTCTCTATTACAATTGCTCATTGAAGTTTCTTCTCTTAGTATTGAATCATCGGAAGAATTGGTTATTGACTTGAAAATCTGATAGGCGGCGGCTACTTTGCTAGCTAAAAGCTTAGACGTATTCTTATTTTGGGTTAAATAATGAAAATTTTACATTCTTAAAAAAAAGTTTCATAAAAAATATATTTGAGCATGCATAATTTATCGTATATTAATTTAAATAAAATATATCAATATAATAAATACAAATTCTAAAGGTCTTAGGTTTTCTTTTGATAGCGAAAGCATATTCAAACTACAATTTCTTTTCTTCCAACTTTATCTATCAAGATTTAGTGCCTATGTAGTTGAACTTTTGGAGGGTAAATAAGTATTTTTTTATACCGCAAGAGCTTTTTTTAAGAAAAATGAATATTTGGCTGTAAAATAAAAAATACTTTTTTAGTAGATATAATTTTTTTGGCAGCTAAAATACAACTTTTTAAGAAGCTCAAATTTAGAGTTTCTAAAAAAAGCACTTTTTCAGTAGATTTTTCAGATCAATTAATGAACTTATTTTTTAGTCTCTTTTGCTTTTATGTTTTACACATAATTCCCACAATATCCACAAACTCATCTGCACGTTTATTTTGATAATTATATAATGTTATTTGGCTTTTTTATATGTTTTAATATTTATTTTTGATATTAATTTTACTTATGTTATAATCCTATAAAAGATTTGGTTAGATATATTTTGATTTATGTTTCATATGGTTTAAAATTATATAATAATTAATATATTATAATTTGCATATTGTTTAATATACTTTAAATAATATTTATATGTATAAATAATTTTTATTACAAAATAAAATATAGTTAAATTAAAATTACTTTTTATTTTTCTGTTATCAAACGTATGAAGCTCTTTTAAAAAAATTATTTTTTAAATAACATTAAAATAGTCCACTAACCCTTTAGAAAAAATTTCAATGACAAAAGCTTTATTAATATAATCTCATTCAAACAAATACTTAAGACTAGTCATCCTCTTCCAACATCCGGAGCTCATCATTTACCCCTTTTGTATGTGTCGACGTGTACATAGTAGGTGATGTATTTGTCGTTCGCGTTGGATAAAATTAAGACAAATGGAGATTAAATAAATACTCAGGTTCTTTTCTTACAACAACCCACAAACAGAGAACTCATAAAGCAGGCTCGGTCAACCATTTCTCCTAACTCCGATTAGCCTCAGAAGTTGAAGAAGGTCATTTACTTTTCTTTCGTCATAAATGTTCTTTGTATTGAATGTTTGGAAATTGGAAGAGTAAGATAAGATGGGTCGCAATTTGATGATTGAAAGATTGCATTTTGTTCGCTCTTTTATGCGTGGATGATTGTATTTTGCTTATTTCCCTCACAGAGTCACAGTTTAAACTTTTGTTTGACCTCGCGCTCACGTCTTTACTCAAACAGAACTATCTTCAAATGGCCCGATCAGCGCTTGATGAAATGTCCAATTCTGGGGTATTCATGAGGACTGCTTCAACGTTCCGGAACGTCATCTCCCGAGATCCTGGTTCCCAATTTTCGGCTGAATCCGGAAGGTATCATCTTTATATATCATATGCCTGTCCTTGGGCTTCTAGGTGCCTTGCGTTCTTGAAGATTAAAGGACTTGATAAAGCCATCAGTTTTACGGTAAATTTTTAACATGGAACTGTTGCTCTTGATAACAATTTAACATTTCATAAGCCGGAAACTTCTCTATATATCTTTTTTTCTGTTTGCTCAGTCTGTCAAACCAATATGGGAAAGAACAAAGGAAACAGATGAGCATATGGGATGGGTTTTCCCAGCCTCAGAGGCCGAGGAACCTGGAGCTGAACCTGACCCCTTGAATGGAGCACATAGTATAAGGGACCTTTACGAGCTTGCTTGTAAATCCTATACTGGGAAATACACAGTTCCTGTAGGTTAACTGACATGAAATGGATTTTGGTCAAATTTTTTTATTTGTTTATTTAAAACATTGCTGTCGTATAATGGGTCTCCTACAATAACAGGTGCTATGGGATAAGAAGCATAAGACGATTGTTAATAATGAGAGTTCTGAGCTTATCCGCATGTTTAATACAGAGTTCAATGATATAGCAGAGAATGCCGCTTTGGACCTATACCCTCCTTCCTTGCAAGCTCAGATTGATGAGACCAACAAATGGGTGTATGACAGTATAAACAATGGCGTTTACAAATGTGGTTTTGCAAGAAAACAAGGCCCTTATGAGGAGGTAAACAAATTTCGATTCTTTTTCATGATTAATTGAGCCTTGTTGTGTATTCATTATCCTTAATCATAGTACTTTTATTTTTCTTTTGTATTTCTTCTAGGCTGCAAAACAGTTGTACGAAGCTCTGGATAGATGTGAAGAGATACTGGGCAAGCAGAGATATCTTTGTGGGAACATACTTTCCGAAGCAGACATTCGGTTGTTTGTCACCCTCATTAGGTTTGATGAGGTAGATTGTCACACAAAAGAAACTCTTGTTTTTAGCCCGTCTCTTCCTCTATTTGACAGTCAAAACTTGTTCACTTCTATATGGAAACCCCATTAGGTATGGTTGAAGAAAGCATCAAGGGGTAGTTGAAATAAACGATTTTTGTAGGAATTAGTCTTTGAATGCACATGACTGCTGCCTTACTTTTTTCTGATTAAAAATCCGAAAATTTGAATATTTCTTTTGAAGCAGTTCAATCATTTGAGTTCAAGGGCGTCTTTAGGTCGCTTGCCACTTCAAATGGTTTATGTTTATCCTTGGATTATAACATGTTTCTCTCTAAGAGTGCATTTATCTCTAATCTTAAATATATGCTACTCTTAACTGCGGATCTTGCACATAATTGTTTTTGCTCCAAGATGATAGAAGGATATTGAAATGGAAGATATCAAGTTGGTTTTCAATCTTCGTTAGTATGATCTCCAAGACGTGGATGTGTGTTAATTTGGTGCACCTTTTCCATTTTAGCTTTATCTTGCTTTCAGGTCATATAAAAAGCTAAACATATTGCTAAGGTAGTCTGTCTTCAGAAAAATAATTTATATTTTACATTTACCTTTTTTGTTTTGAAAAGCTTTGTGTTTTATCTGAAAAAGAAGTCATTGCACTAACCATATAGTGGAATATTAAAATGAGGACATTTGTTTAAATATGCCGAAACAATAGGAACCACTGTTAGTGGTTTAACATTTGGGGAACTAGGTGCTTGCATAAAGCAGAGTTGCCAATCTGACCGTTCATGTGACTAGTAGACTATAATCTGATATTATACGCTTAGTATAGTTGATTTTGTTTAGTTTCAACTCTATTTCATGCCATAATTTTTCTGCATAGAATTTTTGTAAGCATGGTAATCCAAATTTCAATTACAGGTGTACGCAGTTCATTTCAAGTGTAACAAAAAGCTGCTCAGAGAGTACCCAAATCTATTCAATTATACCAAAGACATTTTTCAAGTCCCTGGTATTAGCAGCACTGTGAACATGATGCATATAAAGCGTCATTACTACGGAAGCCATCCTTCCATTAATCCGTATGGGATCATTCCTCTTGGTCCAGATCATGTTGATTATTCTTCGCCTCATGACCGAGAAAGGTTTTCCACATAGACCTTGTACACTGGAAAGTGAAAGATGAGATATGGTTGCTGTTGACAAGTCTTGCGTTCACCTTTCAACAGAACATAGTTGATGTTTGAAATATTTTGTATGTATAGTTTCATATTGCGAGATGTGTGTTTCACTTTGAATAAGAAGTGCAGCGACAGCTTGGCCTTATTGTAATTCCAATATATGTTTGTTTTCGAATCCTCTTTTCTTTTCCAGGGCCTATACGAATTTACCAAGGTGTTTCAGTTTGCGATTCATTTGATGACAGCTAAAAGTTGATAGATGCCAAGAGTAGTATAGTTGAACTAGTCATGTTATTATTTCATATGAAACAGCCCGAGAAGAAGAATGCTTTGGGCAGATGGATTATATAATAATTATGTAAAAAGATAAGGCAACACAAGATGTATATAAATTGTTAATAAACGTGGAGGAAAACACAGCCCTAGGTTGATAAACGAAATTAAATTGAGGTCCATCCATGAAGCTTATGCTTTTCCGTTGGAACAAGCTATCAGCAATTAGCATCAAATTAATATCTTCTCTCTTTGCTTGCGCAAAGGAAATCGTAGATGCACAAAATTTCTACTTCATACTAGTACACGAGTTCACATCTAAAGGAAGTGCCAAGACGGTACATTAGATCTCGCTATGATAGTCTATTTTTCACACTGTAATAGGACAGACCTGTACAACATATGAATTTGGAACACGAAACAGATGACGTTTGCTCAAGACAGAACCACCACTTTACTCAAAATCCATAACACCAGAGAGAACTCAAATGCAAAGAGTGTGTGAAGCGATCCACGATCAAGTGCAAATCCAAACAGAGTGATCCCTCCGTTGTTGTGCTGCAAGTATGCCACTGCAAGGTCAAAACTTTCGGGTCAGTACTACAGAGATTGAATTATTTTTGCTTCATAAAACTGTTCGCAGAATTTGAAACATACACTTGCCTAGTACATAATACCCACCTAAAGCTTGCCGGGTTTGGAAGGGAGACGGATCCGGTGTGGAAAATGGATTGAAAGTGTTGTTAGGTGACTCTGAGCTACCATCAATGGCGGTAGATCCTGTGACTCCATCTACCTCTTGCATCAGTGTCTTTGCTTGGTCACATCTTGCAGATGAAGACGTTGCAATCATATGCCATCGAGTTGCTACTGATACAATTCCTTGAGCTCTATGGGTGATTCTAGCGGCTCCAAAGAGACATAAGAAGAAGCCACTTAGCTGAACAGCTGAACAAACCTGTAAGTTAACCCAAAATTATTTCATGTCAACAACTTTCCAGGACGAATGGAACAGAAAATGATTAAGATCAATCTCTTTGATGTGATGTTTCTGACAAGGGAAAGACTTGTTATACATCCTAGGTTTGCTAGCAATTTGATATGCTTACCACAAGGTCTCCAGAGTTGAAGAAGCTCTTGTCCCCCGTGAATGCTAAAACCAGAAGCAACGCTCCCAATTGACAGATCGTGATGGTAACCAAGCACGCAATGATAAAGAACCGATACCTGTGGCTTGTAATGGACAATTGTTTCTTGATCCTAACATGTTCTCCAAATATGACACCGGCATCTGATTCGTGTCCCTCGAACAGTTTATGCAGACCTTCGAACCTTAGTATCTGGAGCTCGCAGGTCAGCCGAAACATTACGCAAACCAGTAAGAACATCCCAGTTCTGTAAACCCACGAAACCAACCCCAAGACAAACATGATGGAATTCATAGGTAAACCGGAGCTGACGTATGGAAATGAAAGTTTCACTGTCGAAAAGAATATAACTTTATGTGCAAGTTCGACAACCAACGATGGCAAAAGAATGAATGCTAGGTACCGAAAAGCCTTATCAAGTTCCCGAGAGTAACCTCGTCGAACAAACAACGAATCTTGCTCTAGGCCGTCGAGGAACAAGAGCTGTCGTAGACCGTACCTATTGAAGAAACACTGAAGATTGAAAAAGGCTATCAATGCCAAACCTGACTCAGGAAGCTGAACAAGTATGTTGAAAAGTACAGGGTCATCCGAAGGTGATGAGGATGGAAGTTCAATGCAGATGGAGCAGAAGGTAGGAACAATAACGACGAGAAATATGAAGACGAAGTATGATATGAATCTGCCGAGGCAAGAGGAGTGATCGAGAGCACACCACTTGAGGCTCAATCGGAAGTTTTGTAGCTCATCCAAGAGCAGAGATTTGGATAGGGGGTAAGAAGGTTGAACTAACAACGGTGTTGAAGCGTTGTGTAATGTCGTGCATCGATGGGATGGCTGTGAATCGACGTGGGTGTCGTCGGAAGTAGTGAAGGCGTTCATTGTGGAATTTGAGCGGAAGATGCAGGATTGTTTAGCAGTAGCAGTAACAGGGATTTATTGTATCGTGAAATTGCTGAGAGCAAGAGGTCCGTGACCCTTCAACTTATTGTTCTATGTTTGTTAACAGAAAAGGGTTGAAATATTGCCTTTTCTGCCACGAGAACCAGGATATGGCCAGGGTAACAAGTTAAGGTGAACATTATGATGATGATTTGAGAATGTCTAATATTAAAGACAGTAGTTTAATTAAGGTGAAAGTATCAAATAATCCCTAAAATTTAACATTTACCACAATTTAACTCTTAAAATACAATTAAGCTCCCCCGTGTTAACAAAATTTGACAAACTCAACCTTTATTTAAACAAATGATTAAGTGGTATACACCAATTGTATAAATGATAGAATTAAAATACTAAATCTTAGCTTCATCACTAACTTTAATCTATTTGTTAAGTCGTTGAAAATAAACATTTATTACTATTTTAATCTTCAAGATAGGGGTAAATAATGAGTGGTAATTAATTAAAGAAAAATAATCTGGGTGAATTATTTTGATTGCATGTAAATAAAAAATAACTTATTTACATAATAATAATAAAGTAACATTAAAAAGCTATAAAATGAATTTAACATTTTTTTATACTAAAGCAAAACAAATAAATAACTTGAGTTGGTTAGAATGGAATGAGTGGTTTATCTCATTTAATATTTTTTATTGTATTCCTTAAATCTTTAATTGTTGATTTTACAAGGACAATGAGTATTAGTATCATTAAAACAACTTTGCCAATATTATTAAATAATGCAAATAAAGTTTTGTACATCATTACGTCAAAAACATCTGAAATCCCGTGGTGTCATCGTCTACATAGTTGCTATTGCACGAACATGCCTCTCAATTATTTAATTTTTTAATTAAAACTAATGTAAGATAATTATTTGAAAATTAATAATAAAATATAAGGAAAATCTTGATAGTTTTTAAACTTTAAGAATTAAAAAAGGAATATACTATAAGGGATCCAATAAATTAAACCTCATTGAACAAGGTCTATGGCATATTAGTGATCAGCCTACGTTCATTCAAAGATGGAGGCCAGATACTAATTTTCATTTGGGAAATATCGATGATTTTCCTTTGTGGGTCAATTTTCATAACGTACCTCCTGAATTTTGGACAATTGAGGGCTTAAGTTTCCTAGCTAGTTCACTAGGCTCAAAATGCAAATATGGAACGTATATGCTTTGCTAAACTTTGCATTGAGGTGAAAAGAGATTATGTTCTTCCTTATCAGCTACCAATCATGAAGTTAGGTAGGATGGTGAGCTTAAAGAGTTTGTTGTGTCTCTATCTTATCTATGGAAACCCAATTTAGTGAGGAAAAGTTGGGAACCAACTGGGAATTTTTTAAAAATTGGGAGTCATAATGAAATTATGGGGATCATATCTTCTGAGAACTCAAAGGTTGACCTAGCAAAAGAATTAATGGAGGAAATTCCAAACCAAAAATCGCTAGGAAAAGAGTTGATTTCTAACAACTTGGGAGTGTAGCAAGATATGAGAGAGAGTAAACATACCGATGTGAGGAATTCACTTGAGAATGAGAATTCAATTGTTGCTATAGATTTGGAGAATTCCCTTAATATTAACATGGAAATGTAGAATAAAGTACTAGATGAGAATTTAGTTAAAGTGAATCCAGTTGCAACAATCAGTGATGATTTACCAGTGAGCGAATTTGGTTGCAAGGTAGCACTCATAGCTATCCAGGAAACTCAAGATATTGATCCAACAGTGAGTTTATTAGTGTAGGGGAACAATTCTGAGCAAGAGGACAAGGCAACTTTCTTAGATATACAGGAAGCTTAGAATATCAAGACAACTGTGACTCTATTGGTGCAGGGGAATAGTTCTAAGTAGAATGAATTAGCAGTAAACATTTTCCCAGCTATACAGGAAGCACACATTGAAATAACAGCGAGTCCAATGGAGCAGGGGACAAAGTAGCTTTCTCAGCTATACAAGAAGCTCAGAATTTTGAAACAATTATAACACCAATAGTGCAGGTGGACTGTTCTAAGTAGGTGAAACCATCAAAACCTATTGATAAAGTTCCTCTAGAGTATTCAACATACTAAAGAGGTGGAGAAACTAACTATGCAGAAGGAATATCCTGGCATTGCAAAACTAGCAGATGCCAAATCTATTGATAAACCAGTACAATCTGCAAGCTCGAAAAGAAGATCCTTGAAAAGAAGGGCTAAGAAAAAACTCATACGGGAATCTTCCCCTAGTGATTATGATTTGGAATGTTAGAGGGTTAAACGACCCTCTTAAAAAAGCAATGGTTAACGAGACTATTTTGAAAAAAAAAAGTTACTAATAGTAGGGCTTCTTAAAATTAAAATAAAACTCTCTCAAATGTCGGTTTTTTGGAGAAGATTGGCAGGCTGTTTTAAACCATTTCTCCCATTACAATGGCAGGATCCGTTGTTACTTCAATCCCAAAAAAATTTCGATCCAAGTAGTAATAGAATCTGAACAATTCATTCATTTGAAATGCAAGCTGATAGGGGCCTCCATTGATTTTTATATTTCTCTTATTTACACTTCCAATTTTCAATTTCAAAGGGCCTCTCTATGGAATAAATTGCATTCTTTGCAGCTACTCGTACTAAATCGCTGTTGTTAATTGGAGATTACAATTGTATACTCGCTGATTAAGAAGTTGAAGGAGTACAAGGGTTTCACACTACAACAGGATGAGAGCTAGCTGAATTGTTTCACAAAGCTAAAGTTATTGATTTGAGATTCAAACGGAGGCTATTTACCTAGTCTAAAAAACAACATGGTCATATGTTTATAACAAAAAGGCTCGATAGAACTTTGGTTAACCAAAGTTAGTTGGCTAAGAATCCTTACTCGTTTTTTTGAATTTGGGAATAATTCATTTTTCAAATCATTCATATATCAACATTCAAAATTGTTAGTAGTGTGCCCTAGGCCAATGGACATTTGTGATTCATGTATTGACATTATGATTTGTTAATAATATATTATGAGGTATTCCTTTCATATATGCATGTATTTCGTTTATGTAATGTGATTT
>JAOSBL010000212.1:20339305-20352265 GCA_027568915.1 Erythroxylum roraimae
TTAAATTATACATACATTTATAATGTAATTAAAATATATATAAATTAGTTATGAAATAAATATTCTAAAAATTTTAGTTTGTATTTATTTTCTTGGTGTATCTCATCATATCAAATCATCCAAATATGATCTAAACCTTAAAAAGAATCCTTCATAACAAAAAAAAGGGAGAATTAAATTAGACTATAAAGTTTTAATCCTAATTTAATTCAGAGCTTAACGTTTTAACTGTTATGAAAGAATCCTAAAGTTTCACAAACATTTAAGAAAACTTTGACTTAACATCTCCATTAACCCTCCATTAAAAAATTATATACGGTATTATTTTTATTAGATTTTATGGGTCCTATACTACAAATAAAAAATTTATAAGACCCATATAATATGCTGCTCTCTCTTTAAGATTTGTTCTAGTTCGCCTTAAGAGCTCATATCATTGATCTATTAGACTTTTTACATAAAAGAAAGAATTATAAAGTCGAGGAAGAAGAAGAAGGAGCATGTAAGAGGAATAACTTAAAAGTGTTATCCAAATCTATGATGTTTTTCTCTGTTCTCTCACTCTTTCTATCTATGTCTCACTCATGCACATTCTAGTTATGCTCATTTAAGTAACTTGGTTCTTTCAAAACTATCATTTTCTCATTTGATCTAGAGATTTATCATTTATCATTGATCATTGACATTATATATTTAATTTTTTATATGAATTTGTATCAAATTCTTTTATGTTTCTGAATCCATCATCTACATCATAACAATAGTGGAGGTATTTGACACCAAATTCCTATTGGCATTCTGATCTTTGATTCTAGGTAATGATCCTCTTCCATATTTGATCTTTAGCTGTGTTTTAGTATTTATGTAACCTTTCTTTGACAATTTTTGGGATTTCCTACTAAATCATCAATCTTAGACAACTTATGATTCTCTTTGGAAAAATGATTTAATTCTAGTTTTGCTAGACTTAATGATAAGTTCTTCAACTTGGTTATAGGGATATCTCTTAAAGAGATGCAATAATAAACAGGAAAACAAGAGGAAGAGTTAATGGATGCAAAAGAGAGGTTGAAGATAATAGAAAAAGAGAGAGATATAACACTTGATGATTTGAAGGAGATGAAGTAAATAACAAATGAGGCTAATATGTGGTTGATAAAAGCCATGAATGATAGTAAGGTTACTGATGTTTTTACAGAGCTCAATTTTTACAGAGCTCAATTCGATAATAGAGTCCTTTTCAAAATCCCAAGAAGGGTTGAGGATCAAGGACGATATAATGCCATCTTTGAAGGTTGGATTGAGCAAGGTGAAAGAGTTAGAATCCAAGTTGGCACAAAGTAATAATTCTTTTATCAAATTGAATGAAGAGCTGAGTAAGGTTCAATCTTCAGAGGCTAGGTTGATGGAGTTACTATCAAAATGCCATAGAAGATTGCAAGAACTAAACATGGAACTATCAACAAAGAATGAGATTGAAACAAAAATGTTAGATTTGTTCTCTTCTCAAACACAACAACTTGAGGAAGCTAAGATATATCCCTTGAAGAATCAAATATGCAAATCTCTTACTTGCAAGAAAATATTAACTAATTGGAGCAATCATTATCTAAAATAGGTGAGGAATTGCAACAAGAATTGGAGAGGATCAATCAAAACTTGAGAAGGTGAGTTTGACCTTGGCATGTTTCGAGTAAGATGAGAATCAATTAGAGTTAAAGATCAAGGGCTTGCATGAGGAGATGGAATCTCTTATAAATGAAGTGAAGTAAGCTGTCAAAGCAAAAGAGAACAATAAGAAGGCAATGGATGATTTGGAAATAACCCTAAATGAAGTTTCAATAAAATTGAACCAAAAGAAGGAAAAGCTCATAGTCACTGAAAAAGATGTTGAAAGATATAAAAAGGTGGATGAAGAATTGAAGGAGAAGATAACTAAGTTAGTATTGTCATCGAGCATATTACATTAGACCGTCAAAATTTTTTATTTTTGAGTCTTTACCACATAAGATATACATTTAGTATGGGACCCAAAAAAAAGTAATAAATAATACTAAATGTATTTTTTTAACAAAAAGTTAACAGAGAAGTTAATCTGGTTTCTTTTTGAATGTTTGTGAAAAGTTAGGTTTCCTTTTGTATGTATGGAAACATTAAGGTCTAAATTGAATTTTGGTTGAAATTATAGGGTACAATTTGACCCTTTTTCCTAAAAAGGAAAAGTTAACCATTATACCCAATATTTTAAAAATTGGACCAAAAATTAAACCAGTAAGATAAAAAGTTTAAGGTTTAAATATTCAATATATATTACACTATTATAACTTGATATATAATAAAAATCGAACAAAATTAAAGAATTTAAAATATGAATGAAGAAGGAAACTATTCTTATTCATCTAAGAAGTTAAATTTTAAACAAAGAAGTATATTGTTAAATGAAAACCAAATAACTTTTTCTTTCATATGAAAATTAGTTAGTCAAAAAAACGTCATGTTAATTAATAAATCGATCTATTTTTAATAATAAAGGTTATTAAAATAAACCAAACTAGAAAGTTGACAAGTTCCAAGTTTTGTGGTTAAACAAGCTGAACTAATTCATTTTTAATTAATGAATATACCATATTACAAAGTTAATTGAAGCCCAATCAGCCAATCAAAAAATGTAGTATAAGCCATCAGGTGAAGGAAGTTTGCTCTATTCCCAATTTCCATCATTTTTAATGATAGGCCTAGCAATTTTAGCTTCAAGAATAAGAACTAAAATGAGGAGAAGGCATCCACTGACATTCTTTCAGCAATTACTTACCTTACGTTGCATTCTGATTTGGTTTTTTTATAAGAGGTCTTTGTCTACTTAGTTTTTAGTGCTTGACCCTAACCAAACCCATACTTCTCTTCTTAAGTTGTTTAAATTCTAAACTTTTCATTCCCATGAATTTGTGGTGATTAAAACTGGGCTATATTTTAGACCAAAAAAACATCTTCTTGTAGAATCTTTTAATTGTTTTGTGTGGACAAAGATGAATGAGAGAACAACAATGAAATAATATCATTGTTAACAAAGAAGTCACAACCAAAACAAACAAATAAATCTACGTAGATCTTTAAAATAATAAGAAAAGAAATCGTATAAACTACTTTACCATTCCAAAGGCTCACTTTTGAGTAAGACTTGGTCAACAGCACACAAAGTTTGTATTTCCTCGTTTCTTAGTCTCCCACGACTTCTGATTACCTCAATAATTCTCATTCCCATTTTTGTCCTCTCTGCAATTAATTTCCATATGCTACAATTCATAAACCCCATATCTATATGGCTGATAAGCTACTTATAACTAGTGGTTTATGCCCTACAATTAATTTATTGGTTGTAGTTTAGCGATATTTATTTAAGTCATTTTTTATATTATACATATTTAGATGTATATGATAAAGTCAATTAGATAAATATACAATGCAAAATAAAATTACGATGATATCGTAATTATTATATTCATATTGCATTAATGTATTATCGCTAGCATGTTTCTAGACATTGTTCTATTAAAATTGAACATTAACAAAGCATAAAAAGACTAGCACACATTATTTTTTTCCTTATGAAAGACATAGTTATGGAGATAATTAAACAAACATATAGGTGCTTGTTAGAGAATAAGTTCACTGAAATGATCCTATTTAAGAAATTCATTTGGAACATTGCTTGTATGTCTATAGAAATTCTCATTATGATAATTGTATAAGTAATCCTTTGACTTGAGATCATTAAATTATCTCATATAGGGATATTTAGATACCACTTATGACTACTCTAGTCAAGTGTAGCTTAGCCAGTAGTCCTTGAATATAGTAGCAATTATATGGAGATAGTTGAGTGGTTCATATATGATTCATCACCCTTAAATAATTAGGGAGAATATTACGTTGTTCTTGATTAGTTAATTCTAGAAATCCTTGACCAAGGCAAAATGACATTTTGAAAATAACTTCAAATGTCATTAATTGAATTAGTTACTAATGGTGGAAAACTAACATGATTGGACTCAATTAGAGTAGACATTAATTTCATGCTCTATGTCTAATCGAAACATTGTATGATAAAAATATTGAATTATATAAAAAGATCATATAGGAAAAGCTAGAATTCATTATAAAAGAAAGTGAATAGAGGCAAACAAAAGGAGTAGAGTTCAGGAGGCAATTCCAAACATGAAGATCATTCTCAAAGCGCGATTTTGGTCCAAAGAAGCAAAAAATATGAAGAAATCATCAAAAGTCCATTGGAATGCAAGAGCAACCCTCTACATACAAGAATACTTGATAGAAGACAACCAGGGAGATTTAGAATTATGATCTCGTTGTTTTCAATTCGTTTTTCTATCTACATATGTTTGATTTCATGCTCGATAATCTATAACTAAACATCTTGTTAGTGTTTAGGTTTTATGAACCCTTTATTAATACTTTTATATGATTTGATTCTTTTATTAATGCAATTGATTTGATTGATATATTGTGATTCGAATACTTGTTTTATTTATGTTTTAATAAACTCAGGAATATTAGATCATAATATGATTTCATACATAGAGATTGAGAAATCCTATTGATAAATATATCTACCATAATTAGAAGGAGTTGATTGCAACTCTAGAGATAGGATGACTTAAATCTTCTAAATTAGGGTTAAACCTAGTAGAGGAATTCACAAATTGGTAAAGTAATCATTTAAACTTTAATCTAAGTAATTAGAGTGAAAACCTTAGGATTTGTTGTTAGTATACTCAAGGTCAGCTATTAGCATACTATAGGAATCTCCATAGTCCAATAAACTAATAAAAAAATCGCATAATAAAAAATCAATATATTGGTTTAGAGGGATTTGAAACCTAGAACTAAATTTTGATATTGTTAATTTTCAAAGGAATTCCTAATTCTTTGTTCAGTATCGGCATCTATTTTATTTTAATTGCTTTAGTTTTATTTTCTTTTATTAAAAACAAAAATCAATCTGTAGGCTAAATAATAGGATAACGATAATTACCAGTATTCATGGTCTTTGTGAAATTACTCGTACTTGCCGGTATTAATTACAGCTACGCCATACACTTACAGTTAATTCAATATTGACCAACTCAAAAAATGTCAATCAATAACTGATAATTGTTTTTTCTTACATTTATATTTTGTTCCGGGTATAAATCACCTTTAGTTAGTATAATTGATACCAAATTAGTGAATTAAATTTATTGGACATAAGTTATATTTAAGAAGTGTTCTCAAATTCAGGTAGAAAAAGTGTATGTCTAATATACAATATTGATAATAATCCTTATTAAGGATTTGGTGTCAAAGTTTTAGAAATATGTTAATATATTATAGATGAAGAAATATAATGAAATTTTGAGTTGACTAATGTCTCATAAATTTTATTACAAAATGGAAGATGTACATCAACACTATGATAGCACAATGCGATAGGTTGCATGAATTAGATCCGAAAGGTATAAAACCTTGATACAATTATTCCACTCAATTTAGCTTATTAAAAGCATAAACACAAATATCTATTAAAGGCTTTGCTATAGTATGATAACAGTTGTTATAGGAAAAAAATGTTTGTATGACTTTTCTTACTAATACATGATATGATAGAGATCATATATACTTATATTCAATACTATAATATTCAAGACATGATAGGAGATATATTAGCCAAGTAAAAGTTGATCCAAGCTTCAAGTAATTGGTTTCTATCTCGAACCTGTCTGATCTTCATTCCTTTTAATCCATAAAGGAGCCCAAATTTAGTGGAATTACATGAAAAAAAAGTCTAAAATAGGGTTGTACCCACAACATAAAATACGACCACGTTTCGCTACAAAGAAACCTTCACTCTTGATGACATTGTAAGTTATAACAAGGATTGTCATTAGCTCCTTCTTTCTTTTGAACTTATCCAATAAAACATTATTAGCAAAGAAGAGCACTCGTTATGTCTATATTAAGATGAACATCAAATAAGGAAAAGGAGATTTACATCCACACTCATTTGACAGTTCTAGAAAAGGGAAAAAGGATTAATGTTTAAAGATTTTTAATCTCTACATATTAAAAAAAATCATTGGAAAATGGTCAAGTAGACAACAATTCTTAAACCTCTTAGATGGTATAATTTATTGCTAAACTGAAATTCTTCTTCAATACGTTATTTAATTACCACCAGTTTCTGTATTGAATCACTTGGTTTTAACGATTTATTTGAACTCAAAATTAATTTTACCATACTTTGATGATTACTTTTCTTATAAATGTTATGATATTTCATTTGCTTTGACGTTAAATCTTGTTTAGTGATTTAGGATTTTAATTCCAGCATTCATATTACTATGTAAATCATATAGATTTACTACATCGTGAGTCTTTGTGCTATGTTAATGAAAATAGTTTTTATGAACTCCATCCAAATGTTTGGTTTGATTTATTGGAGATCCTTTAAATAATCACTTGTTTATATATAGAACATGTTTAGAGATTAAGGAAATTGACGCACCTTCACTTATATAAAATTGGAATTGCCTTGCCTAATTTAAGCCTTTACAAAAAGTCAAGAAGGAATCCATCTTTTAAATAGATAGTAGTCTGTGGAAAGACATGGTGGTCCTTTATAAAAGAAATATACAATCTAAATATGGCTGCATTGGCTGAACTCCAGCTCGAGGCATCAACACCGAAACGAAAAACAAGGTACGAAGCGAAGCGAAGCGGCATCATGTGTGATGTTTTCAAATGGACTTTTTTTTTATGTGCATTCCTAGTTGACGGGAATAATGTCTCACGTCGACTTTGAGATCCAATCTTGGGGCATTATGATAGAGTTGAAAATGAATGATTGTTTTCAGGACCAGCGAGGTGTAAGTAAACTCAGTCATACAAGATCTCATCACTTTGAGCAAGTTCTTGCTATGTAAACCAATGTTCGGGGTCACATTGACTATCCTATCCATTAGAATTGTGGCTTGGCATTCTTCTTTGTCCTAAGGCTAAGATCACATATGAAAACAAACTAGAAATAAAACTCCAATGATCCATAATTGGATTAAACTAAGCTTCGATGACTCTTAAAAAGGGAACCCAAGACTCTATTACTGACCCCGATTTGTTTTTTACCTTCATATACCTCAGTGTTAAAAGATTTCTCAATAATTTAATTAACTTGTTCAAAATCATGAACATATCGTATACATGAGGATCCAAAGCCTTTGGATCAACCCCTTTTTCATTCAGCTTGACATTCAACTTTGATTCAATTTGTCATATTAACACAACATCAACATGTTAAACAACATTATTACTGCCTTGTATTATCATTTTTAGGATCGTTTTGTTAGAAGAACATTTTTGTGATTGTTTGTTGTAAACTACTGCCTGGCAATTTTAATGGTTTGGATCAACCATTTTCTTATATTTAACTTGACGTACAATTTTGATTCAATTTGTTCATATTAACACAGCATTATTACTACCTTGTATTATCAATTTAGCATCGTTTTGTTTGTTAAAAAACTACTGTTTGGCAATTTTAATCATTCTTATGGTGCAAAGGAATGTGTATATATGTTGTTACTCTTAATCCATGTTTGTGCAGTGTCTTTATGTCTTGATGTAATTTCCCCTTTAAAATACTTAATATGAGAGCCGAGAGGGAGGAGTAATAACAACAATAATAATTTTAGTGGGTCTATTTTGGTTTAGGCCTAGTAAACACATCCAAGGACTGATAAATCAAAAAAAGGGTCAACTCTTGAAATCAAGGACCAAATATTTATGTAATTAAAAGTTATTGTGTTTATGATTATGTTATACTATTATTTCATTTATTTATTAAATTGAAACCACTTTTTTACTCGAAAAACTAAATGGAGATCATAAGAAATTGGAGGACGTAAATCATCATGTACGATGAGACTTACAAGACTTGATGAATCATTTCTGATCATTATGCAAGTTTTTTGTCTTCTTCTAGATCAGCATAAATATCAATGCCCCATCAACCAGGGATTTTGAATTATGGACCAAAAATAAAGATTCCGAAGATCCATGAGTGAGTACGACGGCGTTTTGGTTATCACATGTTAGCTTTAAAGTTGACCACTTGCACATTATTTGGCTGTTCCTGTTCCCAAGCCATTTACCCTTGAGTGGGATTGCAACAAAAATCAAACATTTTCCCAGGAGACTTCAGATCTTGGGAAGCCAATTACCGCATAAATTGTGCGGGATGCATCGAGAAGCTCTAGGATCAACTTATGGAAAGAAACATCAGAAGTTTAACAACAGAGCTCGAATACGCACAAGTTTGCACAGAACAGATATATGCATACATGATCATATTTATGTGCATGCGTGCGTAAAGAGAGGATAGCTTTTGAAATAATAAGCTTACCGAAATGTTGGCAAAAAGGAAGGAGAGACAATTGCATGATTATGAATCCCCAGGAGCTTTTGGGCTCAGAAACAAACAAGCTATTTGCAGCACTTCATACTATCCTAAAACGTCACTTACGAACGTAGTAGTGGAAAAGAGTTGCAATTCAGAATAAGGAACACAGAGACATAGGGAACAAACACAACGTTTTACTTAAAAACATAGTTAATAGTTTGTCTTCCAACTTCAGGCAGCAGACACACATCACATAATTCAAACGAATGACAGTATAATTCACAGGGGCTGATTACGCACAGCTGCCTATGATCGATGATGATAAAATTATACATAACAAAGCAACCATCATGTATGTAACTGTAAATTATTTGGTTCAGATACGATCCTTTACTTGGTCACCACAACCACAATTACCTTCAATGTAGCTTCACTGCCACCCGACCAAAAAATACATCAGCTGTTGCCCAAAGTAGTTCGTAACCTGCTCACTGTCAAATTTTAACTATTCAATTTAAAGCTCAAAACTACAACTCAATAGTTTCAAAAACATAACTTCAAATGCCTAGAACTCACGACTTTACAACAAAATTTCTCTTTCTATGCCCAACAATAACCTTTCCATCGTCATACTCTAACGCCCTTTTTTCTTTCCTTCTGAAAACTAAAAAGAACTATTACTTTTTTGGGTGAAAAAACGTCTGTAAAAGTTGCCTTCCACTAATGAATGTACAAATGTCATTAAAACTTGTCAGCTACACGGCAGTTTCCACATCTTCTTCAACCTTCATTTCTCTCTTAGGTCGACCACATAGCTGAGCACTTTTGCTAGATAAAAGCTTCAATGCTTTCTCCATGGTTATGTGATCTGGTTTCAAATTCTGCAGAACTCATTCATTAGTACTTGAAGCATCTAATCACTTATACGTATAAACAATGCCACAGAAACTTACCTTAGGAACTGAAGCGATCGTGCGCCCATGTCTAATGGAAAATCCAGCCCTTGCTAGTCGTATAATAACAGGTTGACCGTCCTTTGGATGATTACCCTAGGAAGACATTGATGTAAATCAGAAGAACAAATCGTAGATGCATTCAGTAAGCCGAGTTGAGCACAGATATGGACAAACAAACCAATGTCACAGGGTAGCGTAGCAACTCAAGCGCATTTTCCAGAGTAATAGTATCCATGTCTTTTATCTGCAAACAGCATTTTCATCCAATTTTAGTACATTGCACGTAAAAAGAAACTGAATGAACGTTAAGGAATATCCACAAGTTATTCTAAATTCTCTAGCCCAAAGCGAATCCTTTTACCTTTGCCCAACTTCGGCACAAGGATTAATCAATGCATGCATAAATTAGCCGGTGCACTACCTTACCGCTGAAGATAGGAAAAAGAAAAAAGAGAACATGACATTGTAATTGAATGAGAGACTTCAACATACATGAGAAACAGAGGCTCTTTTAGGAGTGAAACCCTTCTTGTCTTCACCAAGTTGTACGTAGAACCCATAAGGACCAGTCTTCAAAAGAATCTAAACACAAAAAGGAACTCCATGTCATTTTAATCTAAAGCAAGAAAACAGTAACACTCCAGCTGATTGGATACCACACATAAAAAGTACGTCGAACTAGTGAAACCTTTTCACTGGAAGCTGGATGAAGACCTAGTACTTTTGGTTTCTCCATTGATTTCTTGTCTTCGGGAATTTCATCTTCCTCATCACCATAAAATGATTTAGCAATATACCTACAGTTTTATCAGGAGCATATCAAAAGAGGGAGAGGGGGTGGGATCAGGGGTGACATTAATTCATCTGCCACAAGATATCATGATCATGAAAGTGAAGAAGTTTGAGTAGCTAACACAGTTGAATAAAAATAGATGGTTGATTTTGCAACGGAAAACAATACATTGGTACGTGATATAGAATTACTAAGCTCATAGCCGAGGAAAGTGGTTTTTAGTTACTTCAAAAACTAAAATTCAAAGAAATACAACATTTGCAATAGATACAAAACTTGTCACCAGCCACCATATTACGATACATTATCAAAAATGTCGAATTCCAGAAGAGAATGGGAACCATCATTAAATTGTTGTAGAAAAAATATGTAGATACAAAGGACACAAGTAAAATCAATTGATAATACTGTTTCATACTCACTTGCACTTTGGGTGTTGATCACAGCCTATAAAGTAGCCCACGCCAAAGTTACTTACTTTGAAGATCAAAGTTCCCTCCATACATCTGAGACAAGTTGAAGACGTATCAGAGGAGAATCAAATCAAGATACATCAAAAGAAAAAATATGGGCAGAAAACATATAATTATTTTAATCAAATTAACTTGAATAACTCTCCAGAACAATGAATAAATCAAAGTATCACCTAGTTTCTGCACAGGTAAATTCTGAACCTAATACCAACATAGAAACAGATATGCACCTTGGGCATGTCCTGCTGTTATCAGGAAGTGAACCAAACAAAAAGCCACTGAACGTCTTCTCCAACATCTTCGCCACCTTCAAATCAAATTAAACATAAACAAAGATTGAGCTGCAATGACCACAATAAGGAGAAAACAACAAACCAGGGAACAAAAACTGAAAGTGTTCTGTCTACAGTTTTCATTTCAATTTTTAGTTCAGTTCTATGAGAAAATGAAAAAAGCAAAGTTATCTGCTGCGATAAGAAAAAAAGAGCCTGAGCGAAACAGAACTAGGAATTGGTAAACCACAGCCATATTCTGTCAACTATAGAAACGTAAAACCAACTTTCTTCTCCAAAATATAAATGGAAACATTATGAAGCTAAAACTACCTGGTGGATATGAATGCTTTCAGCACGTTTACAATGTGAATAGAATCGATCCCAATAATCTCTGAGAAGGCCTTTCCATTCAGTTAAACCCACAGAAACATTATCAAGCTGTAAGAAGATAAACAGAGGAAGTCAATAACTACAACAAAACAAAACGATGGCACAAAGAAACAAGAGGCAAAAGAAAACAAGCTATGAGAAAGAGAGCAATTAAACCTATAACAAAGTAAGTGAAGGAAAAGGAAATAAATTCTTGGTTGAAAAAGTATCGTTATTGTTATTTGTAGAAGTGTAAATTGATAAAATCACCTCAGACTCCATATCAGCAGTGAAACTGTAGTCTGTGACCTCAGTAAAATGGTGAGAGAGAAAGGCTGACACCTGATGTCAACCAGAAAAAGTAATTAAAAATCTTCCTCCAATAACCTGAGATCATTTATAATACAAAATTAATGCTTCTTTCATGAATCACGAGTAGTTAGTAGACTTTCACTAAATGTAAACATCTAGGTTGACATCAAGTTATTAAAAATTTAGAGCTTTAACAGGTTCATACATGTGACTAAATTCTTGAAGCTCTCTAAAGTTTATGGGACTTTTGGAGAATAAGACCATTTAAAAATTTTATGGCCCTCTAGCAATGATGCCTTGTAATTAAGGATGGAAAATGCCAGCCTGGCCCAGCCAAAACTGCAATCCGAGCCTAGTCTAAAGCCCGAGCAGGCTGCCCAAAACGTCATCATTTTGAGCAAGCGGTCGGGCCTCGGGCCACCCTCTCCCAAGCCCGGCCTGAACCCCAGTCAAACCAGGCCTGGGTCAACAATATCAAGACGAGCCTGGGCCCAATTGCCATCACTATTTGTAATCACTAATGCTCCAACCAGTAAGAGTTAATTTGACAAATACGGAAACTGTTAACACAATACTCTTGATAAAAACATTTGGAGATTAACATAAACCTGGCATGAACTGTCTTCTTATGAAATCAGAACCAATAACTGCATATTGATAATTCTAGAAGTGAAGGCAGCATCGAGTTATGCCAAATTAACCCCGTTTAGATTTCTAAACAAATTGGAATACAGAGTAAAAACAAATTAATTTGTTGCCTGCAACGTACCATTCGACCCCGAACTTCTGGATATAGTACATGATCTTTTACTATCACAAAGTTTCTATCCTGAAACAAAAAAAAGAAGAAAAGACAATCAGACATCATTTAAAATGCAAGCAGAAAATGATTAAACATCACTTAATGTCCTAGAAGAAGATTTCCTCCACCAGGTACATGTTTCATAATGAACAGATGAAAACATCAATTACCTGCAGAACTTTCAGCGCGCTCGCATAAGTTGAAGGCCTTCCAATACCAAGTTCTTCCAGTTTCTTAACCTGTTACATTCATAGATTGTAAAAGGAAGGAGAAAATCCATATTGGGCATCAGAATTAGCACAAAGGATAATCATCTGGTCATAACGACAAGTAAGTACCAAAGATCCCTCAGAGTAGCGTGAAGAAGGCTGAGTAAAGTGCTGCATAAGCTCCACTCCACTGAGAAATAGTGGATCCCCAGGCTGAAAACAAGAAAGTTAGAGAAGGCACACCCATGAAAGAACCAAGATTGCTTCACAAAAGTGCAAGCTATTAAAGAACTATACATACATACATACATAGATATATATA
>JAOSBL010000212.1:20355449-20372485 GCA_027568915.1 Erythroxylum roraimae
ACACCTATAATCTCTCCTATAATTGAGAGATTTCATAGAGTTAATAGCTAGATTACTTCCTAAATAGTCCTAGGAATGTTGTATATAAACCCTTGTTCCTATGTACACAAAATTATGTAATACAAATTATCTTCAACTTTCAACATTTCAAATTCTTTAATGTGCGTAAAAATTAAAATGAGGCTATTCCTAATTGAAACTAGGGACCCTAATCACCAAGTTCTTAGGCTTATTTTTTATGAAATAATTCATTTAACAATTGAATTTACATTATTGCATACTCATGATTAAATGAAAGAGACATTCAATGATCTTATTGAATAGAGTCACAAACGAAAAATCAATTTCACCGTGAAATTCATGAAAGAAGAAATCTTATCCTTTAGTCTGAATCACAAAAATCAACAGTTCAAAATGCACCAGTGAAATTCATGAAAGAAGAAATCTTATCCTTTAGTCTGAATCACAAAAATCAATAGTTCAAAATGCACCAGCAACTATGATATTTTAAGTGACTTTTCAATTAAAGGTCAAACATTTTTATTATCAAATTGTGCAGTATTGACAGCAGATATTTAGGCACCAGATTATCGCCACCAGCAAGTGGAAGACAGATGCAACCACAACTACATTACTTTTGGACAAAATCAAAGGCAGCAGAAGCATGAAATGTATATAGCCCCGCAATAAGCGTGAAGATATCATATCAAGGGACTGGGCAATGCAGGGGATGTCATTTCACCTGGAGTTTATACTCACATGCAGGCCATCAGTTCTGTGGTATGTTATAAGACCAGTTACTTGCCCGTTTGATAATTGAACCCCTTCATAAAGCTGTTGGGCCAGCTGTACACACAACAAAAATTCACAAATAGCTCAAGTCAATGACAATTACAACAAAGACACACAAATAAACTTATGGATTCAAAAACACTGATAGTTCAAGCTCCTTGGTACGGTAGAAACACAAGTCATTTTTCCTAGGCATTGGACGACATATATCACCTCTCCAAAAATTTTACCAAAGGAAAAAGAAACATTGATTGATTTCCTTATGCTTCCAGTTCTGAACAGCATAAGAAAGCATCATTTCACAGCTCAAACACATGGACAACTGAAAATGGTTTTGTAGATGCCAAATGGATTGAGCAAGACAAAAAACCAGAAAATAAGAGCAGGAGCATTTGTTACCTATCAATTCCAGTATATCTACTGTACAACTATGGTACCCAATTTACACAATTTCTCAGTGGCCAAAAGAGTTAAAATGTGGAAAGAGAACCAAGTTGACATGACCATCATCAATATCAATATTACAGGAAAATAGGGTTAATCAAGAAAATGATCACGAAAACATAATAAAAAATACATGAATTGCCACGCTATAAAAAAAAGGGTTTGGGAGTGACAAAATCCTAGGGTTTGGTTGCCATTAACAAGTTAGATAAGATCAAAGTTTTTTGAGAACATAAAACAGAAGTTACTCTAAAAGGTTGGAAAAATTCTCTCCAAAGGTTTTTGATCTCCAAAGTATTAATCATGTTGTAAAAATTAGGAAAAAGAGTGCTAACATTAGATTTATTTTTCAAGAGGTAAAGTCATGCGACTCGGGTACAATCATCAATAAATGAAACAAACCACCTGACACCCGAAACATTTGGAATGGTAGAAGGTCCCCAGATGTCACTATGAATGAGAGAAAAAGGAACAAAGGTTTTTTTTGTTGCTTATTGGAAAGGAAGCACGTTTGTGCTTGGCAAGTTCACAATCATCACAATTAAAAACTTCAGACGCAAGACCTTTAAATAAAGAAGGAAAAATCAACTTGAGCACTCTAAAAGATGGGTGACCTAAACGACGATGATGAAGCCAAATTTTATTTCGGTTTGACATGACAGATTCGGAAAAAAAGTATGTAGATAAGGGATTTCCAACTCCTGTTATACTGTGTTGTTTTTCCAAGAAATAGAGATCATCTCTCTCACTAGCACATCCAATCATCTTCTTCGTATCTAGTGCCTGAAAGACAGTGTGAAGAACAAAAGGTCACACTACAATTTGAATTGTGGTTATTTTTTGAATGGAAATAAGGCTTGCAAATAGCTTTGAAACATGGAGAACATTTCTTAGTGTAAGGTCCTTGTTTATATATATATATATATATATATCCCCTTGGCCCAGCTACGGTGGTGATGGATCCATCGGCCATTGTGATCTTTTTTATGGCTACAATTGGAATTATAGGAGATCAAATGTTTGGAGGAACAGGTCATATGGTCAATGGCTCCGGAATCGATCACCCACATGGGAGGAGAATTTCTTTTTGAGACATTAGTATGAGAGGAAGAAGAAATACCTGAAAACGCCAATGAACAAGTACCTGTTGAGGTTGACTTCTCAAAGGACTCCACAAAGGTTTTTAGTTTCTCAATTTCTTCGATGTTAAATTCAGGGGCAAACTTTTTGGAATTTTCTTCACTAGTCGACAAAGTGCTCACCATATGTGCCTGACTTCGATCATTCCCACTTCGATTGGGCTTGCCATGAAGTTTCCAACACTTCTCCCTAGTGTGACGATGCTTCTTGCAGTATGTGCAGAATAGAGATTATCGATTAAATGATTTGGTTGAGTCCCCTCGAATAATTAATGAAGGATTGTTTGCCTGTTTCAATTTTGTGGTCTTGGTAACGAGTGCAGAACCATCTCCCCTTGAGGTTCAAGCATAACACTTCGACGTCCCTCTTTCACGCGTATAATAGAGATTGTCTCATTCAGAGACGGTAGGTCTAGTTTTTCTAAAATCTGCACCCTTACAGCATCAAATTCAACGTTTAATTCAGCCAAAAAATCATAAATACGATTTTTTTCCCACAAAACTCTTCAGAATTGCTGCATCTTCACTGCAGCGCATTTGGATGCACTGATAATGGTCCATTTCTTGCCACAAGCTTTGTAAGAGACTCGAATATTCAGCAACAGTCTGAGTCCCTTGTTTGGTTGTTGAAACTTTCATCTTAATTTCATAGATTTGTATAGCATCATTAACCTTGGAATATGTCCGTCGAATAGCTTCCCAAATCTCCTTGGCAATTCCGAGGAACATACATGTATCACTAATTTTTGGCAGCATTGAGTTCCATAACCAAGACATTACCATAGAGTCTTGTTCGTCCCACACCGCAAATTTGGGATCGTCCTGCAAAGAACCTGTGCCCATTAAATGGCTCAATTTTCCTCTTCCTTTTAGGACTGTGCGGACCAATTTTGACCACTTCAAGCAATTCTTCCCATCCAGTTATAGCAGCAATAGTATTCTCGAATGTAGGGGCACTCGTGATAGGGCTGGTGATTTTGGCAGAACTTTTGGGTGATTCCGACATGATTGATTGAATAAAACAAAGGGTAAAAACAAGAAAATATGAGAGAGAAGGCTAAGACGATTGAGAGGAACAATGAAGATGGATCTCAGTTGGGTATGACCAGAACAAAAAAAAAAAAACAAAGTTTACTAGAAAAGAGCCAACAGCTCTGATACCATGTCGAATATTATAAGAGAAGAATGAATTTCTTTCTCATATATCATAATTATGTTACAGCCATTAGTTTATATGCACAATTGTCTAGCTTAAAATTAGTAACAAACTCCCTAAAAATAGGAAACTCCTCCAAATCTGTATCTAACTCTAATTCCTAGAAATCAGGGAATTATACGATTTTCTATAACTATACAATCTTTCCAAATAAGACTACATAATTCGAAGAGTCCATTAAAGCTAGATGGAACCAATTACCTTGCTTGGTCAAGGTCTTGTTTATTGTTCATTTAAGTTCGGGGTTTGCAGCGATATGTTATAGGAGATAAGTCAAAGCCAGCTAATGGTGGTCCAACACTCCATCAATGGTAATAAAAAATCTCTCTTTTCATTCATGTTTACTTGACTCGATGCAACCGTAAATTGCTAAAGGCTACCTACTATTCAACAGTACATAAAAGATTTGGAGTGCAGCTTCTCAGACCTATTCTCAAGAGGGTAATGATGTTCAGATCTATGAGATACGAAATAAGGCACATGAGACTAAACAAGGAGAGATGACTATAGCACATTACTCTGTTGAATCAAGTGGTCTATGGCAAAAATGTCGAGATTTCTAGCCTACACTATCCACAAGATGCAGTTAAATTTAAAAACTAATAGAAAAAGAGCATGTCTATTATTTTCTTCCTAGTTTCAATATGGAATATGACCAGAAACAAGTACAAGTTCTAGGTAAGGATCCTTTCCCTTCCTGAGACAAGCTTACTCTTACATTCAATAGGAAGGAAGTTAAAGGAATGTCTTAATACACACAAACCCTATAGAAAAAGTAGGGCTACTTCTCAACAACACTCCTGAACCAAAGAAAGGGAATGACCAGGGTCCTTCAAATAAAGATCACTTGAAATGTGATTATTGTGGTAAACCGCGGCATACTAAAGAGAGTTGCTAGAAACTTTATAATCGACTAACAAGGGTACATAGAGGTAAACAAATGGGTTCCACTAGGCTACAAGCAAGTATGTCCGAGAATATAGATGCACCTTTGACTGAAGAAAAAAGGATTGGTGGTTTTTCCAATGAAGAGGTGCAAACTCTACAATGTCTTTTGTCTAGACTTCACTCATTCAAACTATTTCTTCTTCTACATTTCTTGCTCATTCTAAATCAGAATAATCCATAGGTTGTAGATTATGGAGCATTAGATCATATGACATACTCCACAAATATTTTTTTACCTTACACTCCAAGTCCAAGCAAAAATAAAGTCCAATTCTTCATCTCTTATATCTAGAATATGTTTTGTTAATTATATTCCTTCCATTAAGATATCATCATTTCTTCATGTTCCTAATTTTCCTAATAATCTATTGTTTGTCAATTTCCTTGCCAATTAACTAAATTGTAAAGTTGAATTCTATCCTACTTATTGTGCATTTCAGGAATTGAGCACATGGAAGACGTTTGGTTTTGTTAGACTGCAAGATGGTTTATCTGTGCTAGATAGGAGTAGTCACTCATTGCTATCTTGTAAGACCCGAGTCGTAAAAGGAGATTCAATATCTGCTAACCAACAATTGAGTCTCTTACATAAGAGATTAGGACATCCATCTTTTAATGTTTTAGAAAGATTATATCCAAAGTTGTTTAAACAGTGCAATTAACATTTACTATTTTATAATGCTTGTTAATTTGCCAAACACATAAGGCATTATCATCCTTTAATTAATAATAAGAGTTTTGTTCCTTTTATGACTATTCACTCTAATTTTTGGGGTTCTACTCAAACAATTCCCTTATTTGGTTGTAGATGGTTGTCACCTTTATAAACTATTGTACTAGGATGACATGGATTTATTTGTTGCAAGCAAAGAATGAGGTCTTTTCTTGTTTTAAATCTTTCCATAAAATGATTTGCACACAATTTGATGCTAAGGTTAAGATTTTGAGGACTAATAATGGCATAGAGTACATGTAAGGTATTTTTTGTTAACATTTAAACGTTTAACGTCTAAGACTGTCATAAAACTGGTATATAGTAAAGATTGAACAAATTTTAAAATTTTAAAATAGGATTGAAAAAATAGACTATCTTTGCCTATTGAAGACGTTGAAGTTTAACTAAAGAAGAAAATTGTTAACTAAAAACTAACTAATTTATTCTAATTTATAAAAACTAGTTAGTTTACTAAAACCAATCGTTTAATTAATAAACCAGTAGGTTTTTAATAACAAGAGTTATTTATATAAACCAAACCAAAAATTGATCAGTTCAAGATTTTTACAGCTGAACTTGCTGAACCAATTCGATTTTTTAATCATTGGTTAATACAAGTTCCCAAATGAAGTTTCTAAAAGAAAGAATAGGCATATATTAAAAGTGGTTAAAGCTCTCATGTTCCCTAAATGTCCTGAAAATCAATAGCATATCTTATTAATTGAATGCCTCCAAGAACACTAGGCTTTAAAATTCCTTTGGAAATGTTGCAAAGTACGAATTCTTACACTATACCGTCTAAAGTTTTTGGTTCTGTATGTTTTACTCACAGGAAAATTGTAGGAAAAATAAATGCATGTGCTCTTAAATGTAAGAATGACAATAGGCCAGGCCCGAAGCCTAATTGGGCCTAGGACACATAACCCAAGCCCAAGCCTGAGCTCGAGCCTGATTGGACTTGGAGGCCTAAAGCCCTATTAGGCTAAAATTCAAGTAATGACATCATTTTACATAAAACCACGTTTTTTCCAAAGTTTCAAGCCCAGGACCTAAAATGAAGATGTTTTCCCAAAAGTTTTAGGCCTAGGCTCATTTGTCATCCCTACTTAAATGTGTGTTTGTTTGGTACTCCACCACTCAAAAAGGTTATAAAAGTTTTCACTCACCAACTTGAAATTGAGTAAGGATGTCAACTTTAGGGAATTAGAGGACTACTTGTCTCCATCCCAGTCACCTATCAAAAGCGAGAATAAGGACGAAGAGAGATCAAACCATTGTGTGCCTAAGTAGATATTTAATCCAATCATTAATAGTGAGAAGGAAAAACCTAAAGAGTGGAAGGTCTAATAAGTCAAATTTGAAAACATATTCTCAGAGAAAAAATGTAGAAAAAGCTATTGCGCAGTTCTACCTAGCCAAATGATGTCTCTAAATTCAATTCCTACGTAATCATCCAGTTAGTCTCCTCTGTCTCTCAATGCTTCTAACTCTAATTTTGTTACAGATGATCTTGATGTTCCCATTACTTTTAGAAAAGGTGTTCAAACTTCCACTAAACACTCTATACCTAGCTTTGTTTCATATGATTCACTATCACCTTCCTATAGAGCCTTTATATTGTCATTATCTTCTACTTCTATTCCATAGGATTAGCAGGAACTTCTTATTGATCCTAAATGGAAAGGAAATATGGTTGATGAGATGAAAGCTTTGACAAAAAACAAAGCGTGGGAACTTGTTACTCTTCCATTAAGAAAGAAACCAATTGGCTATAAATGGGTTAAGCATAAGGCCAATGGAACTTTTGATAGATTTGAGGCACGATTGGTGGCAAAATGGTTCACCTAGACCTATAGTATTGATTACGAAGAAATATTTTCTCCAATGGCAAAGATGAAAACAATTAGAATTATTGTCTTGTGCATCTAATATTGGTTAGAATTTACGCCAGTTTGATGTTAAATATATATTTTTGCATGGAGATTTAGAAGAAGTCTATATGAGAATTCCCCTTAATTTAACTATGAGAAAACTTAAGGAAAGGTTTGTTGATTGAAGAATGTTAGGAATCTCTAAACCAATAGGCTATAGATTTGTATATTATTGATAATAGTCAGTGTTCGACACTGACACTACAAGGTGAATCTGTAGATCACCTTCTATACCAGAGCAAATAATGCTCCTCAGGGAGAATCAAATTCTCTCTGCCTATATTTTCTATCTTTCTTCTGCCTGCCTCCTCTCTTCTCTCTCACCCTTACATAGATCCCCTCCCCAGGTACATTCTGTTATTCTAACTACTTTGCCACCTCAGATAACTAATTTCCCTCCTAGCCCACTGTTCTTCCTTCTAGAATAAATCTCTCTCTCCCCCGTAGATCCTAACAAAGAAGGCACTATATCGCTTAAAGCAGTCTCCTAGGGCATGGTTTGATAGGTTTAGGAAAGCGTATCATTGATACAATATTGATCATACCTTATTTAACAAACACTATAATGATAAGATCACAATATTTTTTCTCTATATTGATGATTTAATGCTAACAAGCGATAATATGGAGGAAATGATTAAGTTGAAAAGAAACTGACGTGCTAGGTTGCAAACTAGCAAATTCTCCTATTGAAGCTAATCATAAATTACAAGGAGGAGCTGGTAAATCTATTGACATTGGTAGATATCAACAACTAGTTGGAAAGTTGATTTATCTTTCTCAAACCAATCCTGATATAGCATATGTTGTAGGTGCAGTTAGTATATGCATGATCCTTAAGAGTTACATTTAGATATTGTACTAAGGTACTTAAAATTTACACCAAGAAAAGGGTTACAGTTCTTTAAATATACCTAAAAATAGAAGGCCTCATAGATGCAAATTGGCAGGATGTCCTAATGATAAAAGGCCTACTTCTGGTTATTGCACATGTATAAGTGATAATTTAGTTACTTGGAGGACTAAAAAGCATACTGTAGAAGATGAGTTATGACTTCAAAAATTAATGCACAAATTACAATTGTTGGATGAATTTTTTTGTTACACTGTAATAACAAGGCTACTATTAGCATTGCTCACAATCCAATTCAACATGACAAGACAAAACACATTGAGATTGATCGACATTTCATCAACGGAAAAAAAGCTATGGGACTACCAACATTTCTAATGTATCTTCAGAAAGCCAATTAGTTGTTATTTTTACTAAAGCACTTAGCAATAAGGTGTTTCATGTCTTGGTTTACAAGATGGACACACAAGATACCTATGCTCCATCTTGAGAGGAAGTGTTAAGTTGTATATTCCTAGTCCTGCGGATTGAGTTTTGTGTATTCCTAATTTAGTATGGTTTCTTTTTTAGGGCCTAATTTATAAATATTATTCATGTACATTATGTTTTCCTATTTTAGAATTCTTAAATATATATAGGGAATGTTGTAAATTACAAAAATATATGAGAGTTGTTTTTCTCTTCCATCTTTGCCTTTATTATTTCAACATCATGACTCTCCTGTTAGGAGGTTGTGAAACTATATGTCCCATTCCCAAACACTTGATGCACTTTCTATCTCAATTCCTAGGTAAAAAAGTGGAATTGATCTTAACTTCACACCCGCGCTAGAAACACCAAAATTGATAATAAGCCTCTCTTTAAGTTATCTTTCTACCCTCATGGCCATGTGCATCATATCCTCCAGACTCCACAAAGTGGTGTAGCCCCATGATATTGACAATCTATGCGGTTCAGCCACAAATATATTGAGTCGTTGTCCCTTCTTGATCTTTCTCCTCATTCACATATCTATAATAACATCAATCTCCTTATCGTACTTCTCCACACTCTTAGAACCCTGAATCAATGTTTGCTACCTTTGATAGAGATCCCAATAATACGAAATTAGCACAAAATATTTCATCTCCTTCACGTTATGATAGGTGATTCTCAATTGTTCCTCCTAGTGAAAATTTGATGATCCCATCAATCAACAACATACTAAACTTCACAAAAACCAATTCAACATTTTCTCTTCTGAAAAATTATAGCAATAAAAAACTAGCTCTACACATTTCTCTCACTCCAAGTAGGCATTTAGATCTATCTTCCTTACAAAAGGTAGTATGGTCATCTTGATGCTATCCAATATGTTCTCCACCCTTTCTCCATAACCTCTTTCATAGCCCATACTAAATCTACCCCCTCCTCATTCTTCCTCCTCTTCCTCATCTACCACCCCTTAGGTTTAGCTCTCTTAAGTAGTTAGCAATACCCTCAATCCCATGTCATCCATCCTGACAATTGGAGGAGGATTATATTGCAATCCAACTAAGACAACTTCATGTTTCTCCAATCTATCTCTAGTTTTACCAAATTGTTGAATAAGTCAATGTTTTAAAAATCGAACGGAAATTAAACTGGTATGATAATAAGTTTAACATTTAAAGTTTCAACCATTATTAGATCATCATAAAATCGATACACAATATAGATTGAACAAAATTGAAGAATTTAAAATATGATTAAGGAAAGAGATTATCTTTCCCTATTGAAGAAGTTGAAAATTAATTGAAGAAGGAGATTGTTAAACGAAAACTAACTAATTTAGTCTAGTTTATAAAAACTAGTTAGTTTACAAAAATCAGCAAATTAATTAATAAATAGTCAGTTTTTAATAACAAGAGTTATTAATGTAAACTAAATCAAAAAGTTGGCCGATTCAAGGTTTTTACGATTAAATCGACCGAACTAGTTCAATTTTTTAATCATTGGAATAAGTTGCTCATACTGGCCTTAAAGGATATTCATGAAGGGCTTATAGTCTGCTCCCACTCTTCCTCCTCACTTCCTTGTCTTTGGGCAAGATTCTGCTTCAAAGTTGAGTCATATTATATTTGCATGAAAAGTTAGTACCAAAAACACTTTCTTCCATGTTTCTCTTAAAGTCTCACTCGACTCACAACCCAAACTCTTGAAAAAAGAAACTAGACAATCTAGGTCAAGAAAGCTAGTTTAAATCTTACCTCTTTGTCAAATACTCCCAAAAAAGTAAATTTGGACAAGAAGTAAACAAGGAAACGAAACTAGTGGCCAATGGACAAGAAAACTCAAAAAGTAGGCAATTGAGTTTGAAAGAACCCAAGTAGACCCAATAGAAATGAAGAAGAATCCAAGTTTGAATTGAACAGTAAAAAAAAGAAAATGAATGAATAGAATATATTTGATGTATCAAATACCTTTTCCTTGTCGGAGATGAATTATAAATCCTTACTTGTAATGGATATTGCAACTGGTCACCCTTTTTTGTGTAAGCTTTAGATGGCACCTTCTAGGGCTCTATTGACAAACCCTACTTGAACAATATCCTTTTTCTTTCTTTATTTTTTTTTTTTACTGACTTGAAATCTCAAGAAACAAGGAACAAGAGCTTGAGAGAAGTTAAATGTCCATAAGTAGACACAAGAATTATTGGAAACGTAAACAAACAATACCAAGAACAAACTTGATTATAGAATTGTACTCTGACACTAAATTTTATCACGACCCTCAATAATAGGATCGATGAGATTCGATATCAATATGACAAGAACAAGGTTCGTTCTATCAAAATAGGTTTAATTAAGAACCTAATCACGAAACACATCGAGAAAGAATGAAAAATATGAATTGCCACACTCCAAAAAAGAAGTGATTGGGACTGATAAGGCCCTAGATCACCATAAGCAAGTTTGATAAGATCGAAGGTTTTAGAATATCTCAAACAAGAATAACCATAAAAGGCTTGAACTAATTCTCTTCAAGATTTTTAATTAACAATATTAATGGTCATTTCCCAGGTACAGTCATAAGAAAGTCTCTTATATGCATAAAACCTTAAAAACTAGAATTCTAAAAGAAAATAACTACTTAAAACAATTCTAAAAGGAAATAACTACTTAAAACAATGAAACCCTAACTAATTAAAACATGTGTCCAACACCTATCTTGGACAACACAAGCGTCAATTTTGTTCTAAAACTTTTAATGTGTAAAACAAAGACGAGTCCAATTTCAGTTACATGTTGAACTCTGATGTCAATTTTGCTTATGTTTCTCCAGTCTGTAAGCCTAGCGAAAGACCAACATTAGTTTGTTTTTGAGTTTGACGTCAATTACGTTATGTAACCCCATTTGATGCTTGACTTGAACCTTTTGCAAGCTTTCCAGGCCCCTCTTCAAGCCTCCTCTAAGTAGAAACTCGTGTAACTTGAGTCGACGCTTGATTTCCATCACAAGTAATGCATAACATGGCTCCCAAACTCCATGTATCAACATAAAGAAGCAATCAAACAAAGCCAAAGGTGCTAGAAACAGAGCTCCCCTTCAATTTTGTAACAACTTAAACTTGTAAGAAAACCCACCTTTCTATTGCTAAATTGGCCATCAACCCCATTAACCTAACATTACTCTTGTCAATGCCAAAGTTCCAAATCCTTAATTCTAATTTTAACAATAATAATTACACAATACTAATAACAATACAGGGTATCATAATAGTTACCAATAAGGAAATTGGAGAATGTTCATATATCTGCCAATATAAATAGATGCACAAGTCACATTCATAACTATAGACTACACAATAATCATAAACCTGTCTTTCTAATGAAAAAAGTATTATGAAAGAAATTTTTAAGATTTAGCGGTTACTTGATTAAGAAAATAACATAACAAAGGCGATAAAACACAACAAACCTTCATTGTGTATGTTGGACTAAAATGCAACTGCTTTGCTGCATCTTGCTGAAGTGTTGATGTAATATATGGAGTTGGAGGATTTTTCTGTATTTTGGTCTTCTTAGTCGCAACAACTTCAAAACTTGCAACATTAATCTTCTGTTCAATATCCTTTGCCACTGTATAAGAGTTAATTGATAGCTGATTTAACTTGTTGGAATCAATATGTGTCAAGTGCGCATTCATTACTTGGTCCCGATCCTTTGTGTTTAACTGTGCAACTATAGTCCAATACTCTTGCGACTTAAATTCATCAATTTCCAGCTCCTTGTCACATATAAGAGATAGTGCAGCAGCTTGAACCCGTCCAGCTGATTGGCATCCTGGTAATTTCCTCCATAATAATGGTGAAATATTAAATCCAATCAAATAATCAAGAGCACGACGTGCAAGGTAAGCATGAACCAAGTTTACATCAATTTCTCTTGGTGCTTGTAAAGAACTTTTGATAGATGTTTCAGTAATTTCATGAAAGACGACTCTTGCTATAGTAACGTCTTGGCGTAAGGCATCCTGTTGTCTCAACATTTCAACAATATGCCAAGCAATAGCCTCTCCTTCACGATCAGGATCTAAAGCTAGGATAAGATTTTCTGATCTAAAAGACAAGGCAAAGGCAAAAATAGTAAGATATCAACATATTATAGCTAGAGAAAACAGCAAGCCACATATGACAAGAGCATGAGCAATAGCCCATGAAATCTTGGTGACATAGATACAAACCAAAAAAATATGGCCTCACCAACATTATTCAAGTTGATTAATAGTCATAAATAGAAGGGACCAAAGCACACCTACTTAATGCAACCTTGATGCTCTTAAGACAAGTCCATGCAGTAGAAGGAACTTCCCAAACCATGCTAAAGTCATCATTAGGTCGTACAGATCCAGACCTTGCAGCCAAGTCCCTGACATGACCATAGCTAGGCAAAACTTCATACATATCACCAAGATACCCCTGAATGACATTTGCCTTGGTAACAGACTCAACCACTATAACTGATTTTCCAGTCGAGGGATATAACGGCTTCAATGTTTTCCCAATTGATTTCCTCTAGAAAACTATAATGTTAGCTTAAAACAAAGCAACCAAGCAAAGGATACATCCCTGATATTTCTATATATTGGTAGTTGCTAACCTCCTTTGCTAGACTCTGACCACTTTTGCCGGTAGTTGCCATCTTACTCCTAGAGGATTTGGTATCTGCTTCCACGTCTGAAGTAATAGTGTCAGAAAATTGTTGGCTGGTTTTTGCTCCTTTTGACTGCTTCTTCATCCTGCCTTTAGGCCTTGAGTTCGGTTTACTATTGGTAATAGAAGTTGAAACAAACGATTCCTGCTTGACATTTCCTTCCACCTTCTCACTAGAAATCGAATCATCAACCTTGAAGAAGGATGATGTGCTTGAATTGGCAATTCCCCGTTCACCAAAAACAGCCAGTGGTTTTATCTTCTTCCAGGATTTGCTATAGCTAACCATGCTTCCATTATATACAATTACTCTTGAGCCTTTGCAAAAATGTCTTTTAGCCAAAGCTTCACAATCAAATGTACTCAACGCATTTCCAGGCCCTGCAAGGCAACCAAGGATCGATGCAGACCTGGACGCACCATCTAGGCGACGAGGAACAACGGAATAGTTGGTGGAGTTAATTGAAGACAACAAGGAGAGTTCACTTAACTTCTGTTAGGGGCATTACACAACGAAGCATTAGTTCATACAACAATAGCAGTAAGTACAAAGACAATCATGCCTATCTACTACCAAGCAGGTTCACCGAAGATGACATTTTATTTTTGGGAAAAACATTAAAAGGGTAGAGATGAACTTCAATTATCTACCTTACTCATCAAGCTTTGGGTGCGGTCGGTCACGGTACGAAGGTGAGCAAAGAGAGAAGAGAAAGAGAGAGAGAACATACCTTGGCAATAAATGGATAAAGACGCAAAACTGAAGAAGAAGAAATAGGAAGTATTAGAAGACTCCTCTGCATGATCTGGCTAACATTAAGAACAAGTGCTGTAGTTGTTTGGCCGAACGGAGGTGCGGAAGAAATGTTGGGCAACGGGTGGCCGGTGCAGCGGGCAGGAGAAGGGGGTCTTTGGGATTTTGCCTGGGCTTTAGGATATGGGCGCGGATTGATGTTTCTACATGTTCCGCTTCTCCAAGGCCGATTAGCTTTTATCTATTTTGGTATTTAGTTGAATTTTAAAAAATTATTTTGGAAGAATTTTTTATTATGAATTTTATAAAATATAAAATTAGTTTTAATTTTAATTTGTATAATGTAATTTATTATTAATTAAATATTTATTATTTTAATTGTACAACTTATTATAATCCTTACAGTTAGTTTAAATTTTATATCTTAAATTTAAAATACATAAAAATGAAACTAATTATTAATAAAATAAAATTTTAAATATAAATAATAACATTTGTTTTAATAATTAAAATGTATTAATAAACAAATATTAATTTAAAAATAAAATTGAATAAAAATTTTAAATTTTACTTACTAATTAGAACTACTGAAAATAATGAAATGTTTACACTTTTATTTGTGTCAAAACTAACCTAATGTTAATCACATAATTAATGGTGTTAACGTAGCACACTGCGTCAGCTGACCCATTTGACACCAGATCTTTCACTGTATAATCATCGCTTGCTGCCACACCCAAATTGTTGTCATAAAGTCATCTCCAACTATTCCATCAAAATTTTATACCAAATTTAGCGTAAAAGATAATGTTTTAATAATCTTTTTACACTAAATTTGGTGTTATTCTAACCACTCCGCACCAAATTTTTATACCAAATTTTTATTTATTTATTTATTTATAAAATTAAAATAAAATCATTATTCTTAATTAATTAATATATACTTTATTTTAAATTAATATTATTTAACAAATATAATTAATATTATTGCAACAACAAATTAATAACATACACAAATATAATATTATTATTGCACATTTAACCTCTAATTCTCTAAATTACAATATCGTTCCCACAAATGTTTAATCAATACATTACGAAGTTCATAATGAGCTTCTTTATCTTTAATTTGCTTATGTCTAGTAAGGAATTCTTGAAATGTAATTGTATTATCTCTATTAATATTAATTTCAGGGGCTAACATTTCGCTTCAATCTTGTATGGCCGCTTGAGTATCACGTTCATCCTCAATAATCATATTGTGCATTATAATGTCTGTTGACATAATATCATGTAATATGGATTTTTTTCAAAAACTAGCCAATCCCTTGATAATTGCAAATTGTGACTGGAAAACTCCAAATACACGCTTAACATCCTTCCTACATACTTCTTGCATCTTCGCGAATAACTTCTTTTTTGGGCCTCGGGGATCATGAATGGTTTGTACCAAGGTAAACCATTTTGGAAAAATACTATCAGCTAAATAATATCCAGTATCGTACACTTTTCTTCGAATAACATAATAAGCAGAAGGTGCTATACCTTTGGCAAGTTTTGCGAACAAGAGAAATGCCTCTAACATATTAATGTCATTATTTTACCCTGGCAAACCAAAATGTGCATGCCATATCCACAAATTATAATTAGCTATAGCTTCAAGAATAATTGTTAGGAATCCACTACGTCTAATATATTGTCCTGCCCAAGCCGTTGGACAATTTTGCCATGTCCAGTGCATCCAATCTAAACTCCCTAACATCCCTGAAAAACCACGTTCTTCATTAATTTTAAGCAATCTTGCAACGTCATTAGCATCCGATGCTCTTAGATAAATCTATCCAAAGACCTCCACGATGGCTCGACAAAATCTTTTCGTACTTTCAATTGTAGTTGATTCCCCAATGTTAATGTATTCATCAATTGAATCAGCTGATACACCATACGCCAACATTCAAAATGCTGATGTTACTTTTACCATATCCATATCTCTGTTGTATAAAGTAGTCATCATGACCTTCAACAACACCAACAAGTCGTAGGAATAAATTCCGACTCATTTAAAATCACCTGCGAAACATTGCTGCATTATAATTAGCTATAGCTTCAAGAATAATTGTTAAGGATCCACTACGTCTAATATATTGTCCTGCCCAAGCCGTTGGACAATTTTGCCATGTCCAGTGCATCCAATCTAAGCTCCCTAACATCCCTGAAAAACCACATTCTTCATTAATTTTAAGCAATCTTGCAACGTCATTAGCATCCAATGCTCTTAGATAAATCTATCCAAAGACCTCCACGATGGCTCAACAAAATCTTTTCGTACTTTCAATTGTAGTTGATTCTCCAATGTTAATGTATTCATCAGTTGAATCAGCTGATACACCATACACCAACATTCAAAATGCTGATGTTACTTTTGCCACATCCATATCTCCGTTGTATAAAGTAGTCGTCATGACCTTCAACAACACTAACAAGTCGTAGGAATAAATTCCGACTCATTTAAAATCACCTGCGAAACATCGCTGCATTAAATCTTGGATTTTATGCAAAATAATCATCCCATAGTCTTTGATCTACTGCAGCATGATCACGATAAATTACTCTGTGGCCAGAGATTGAGCCTTTGTGCTTTGGCTAGTTCACCATATTATTCATATAGTAATCCATTGCAAGGTTGTCATTGGTGTATGCAGATAGTAACATTTTATTTTGTGCTAATATTGCAGAAGTGAGATCCAATTCATCCTCCGATGATGAGGATGATATATGAGAAGTACTAGCATTAGTACTCGTAATCGTAGACAAATATGGTGAAGGGTTCAAAGAAGAATTTGCTAGTGATCCATTCCCTTATATAGTAAATAATTTAAGACAAGATAAGGAATCTCTGTAAAAAAATCTAACTCTATCTCTTCCCAACCGTTGGATTAGATTGCATTCATCTCAACAATTAATTAGTATTCTTATCCTATCCACACAATATCCAAGACAAGATAAGGAATCTCTGTAAAAAAATCTAACTCTATCTCTTCCCAACCGTTGGATTAGATTGCATTCATCTC
>JAOSBL010000212.1:20424133-20437777 GCA_027568915.1 Erythroxylum roraimae
AAGAAGAAGAAAACCTACGAAGAAGGAGGAAAAAGGGAGGCTTCGGATGAGAAGAAAAACAAAGGAGTTTGGTCTTACGAAGGCATCGTGAATGACTAAGAAAGGGTGATATTTATTTAAATCTATGACATGGTGGCATGTTAGGCAAGTGACAAGTGTCACTTGCCACATGTCACATGCTTATGCCCTCACTTATTTCCTTTCCAATAAAAATTCAATTTCTCCTCCAATTTTTTCCCAAAATTCCAACGACTCAAATCAATAGTTCCTAAAATTATGTATCAAATTTTCAGTGCCATTGGACAGTAATTTCTACTACCGGTAACAATCAATCTGCCACTTGGCATTTTTCCTAGTCCAAAAAAGTATCCCGAAAATTTCAGAAAAATTTATAAAATTCTCCAAAAATTCAAAACTCACAAAGACCCACTCCAATTAATTTTCCAAACACAAAAATCACATTTATGATTAAATATACCGGGAAATGTCATGAATGCATGTACAGTCATTTTCATGTGCAAAATTCACTATTCACATGTAAGTATATGCATGAATATGCCAATACAATTTTAATCACTCATAACCCGTTTCAAATTACTATTTTACCCTTCTCATCTGTGATGGGATGTTACAATAATAAAGGTAAATAAGAAAGTAAAAGACCAAATTAAAAGTCTTGTGGTAAATCTTCACTTATTCATTTTTCTGGTCATGTTTGGATTTGCAAATGAGATTCTACATTGTGGCCAGCGTAGGCTTCTTCCAAATGGGCTTCAATATTTTGCTCATGTATGACCGACCTGCTCCTTTTCTTGGGCTTGGACGAAAATGGGCGAAGATGGTCCTCCATCAAACTTGTGTATGTCTTTTTTACTGTCAAGTTAGTGATCCTCCTGCATATTCTCATTTCTAGGAACTGTCGGGTGCCATCCAAATGAATAGTGCTAGTTGTTGAAAAAGAGCTGTTAGTGTTGATCTTGTCCATTCTGCTTCTGTTGAGTAGACCAGGCAATTCTTTGTAATAATTTCCTTCTGCTGGAAAGAGATGTGATGTCCACCTATAGGCAATCTGCAAAATTCACTTTGGCTTGTAGGCTTCCCACCTCCTTGGCCTCATCTTTGAAGGTTCTAGCATTCTTTTCTCCCCATAGGTTGTAGATGGTAGCCAAAAGGATAATGGTTTAAAAGGTTTGTGTTACAGTTTTGGTTATTGTCTGGTTGGTTGAGCCACATTGGAATGGAGTAAAGGTTGGTGAAGTGAGGAAAATTGGGCTGAAAGTGGTTAAGGCAATTGACCCACACTGCTTTAGAGAAGGAACATTAAAAAAACATATGCTCCGTGGTCTCATTATCCGATATACATAGGGAGCAATGGTTTGGTTTTTGTAGGTATAGAAGCTTATCCCTAGTTGGCAATATGAAGGAGCACCTAGAGCTATTGCTTTTACTCCAGACTAGGTTGTGCCAAGGAACCTTCGATAATGGGTGTCTGAATAACTGGTAAGCTGAGGTATTGGTGTATTGTTTTGATGAGCTAGCCAACCATTCTAAACAATCAAAGAGTTGTACAGTTTGGTTGGTAAGGTAGAGGCTCAAGATTTCCGAGTAGGTTTATCTCTTGCCAACACCATGCATTTGCTCAGATAATATCTTGTTATCAGTTAATTACAAGTTTAACTAATATTTAATTAAATTATTTAATTTTATTTAAGATAAATTAAATTTTATAAAATATTTAAATTAACAAACATTTTAATATAATAAAATATTAAAATATGATTTATGTTCAAAGATAAAAGTTAAAACTAATTTTACTCTTTTTTTTTTTGGTAAATAAAACTAATTTTACTCTTTCAATCAAAGGAAAAAGGAACAATAAACAATATATGTAAGCATCAAATTTTTTAAAAAAATTTCTGAAATTCAAACTAAACTCAAAAAGAAGTTTCGAAAATAATATCATTTTATATTTTTCAAAATTTTAAACTTTAAAAAAATAACTAGGCTGAACTACCCAGTCCAATCATGCTTGAATTCTGGCTATATGCCTCAGACCCAATTAGACTACAGGCCAATGCCGGAGCTGTCAGATTTTAGGCTTGAGCCAGGCTAAGGTCAGTCCTAGAAGAGCCTGGCCTATTGCCACCCTTAGATATAAGCCGCATAAATTTCTCAATCTTGGGCGAGAAATTTAACGTACTTGAAGTCTGCTGTTTGAACGAAGGCAATAATAAAATGAACTGGGAGTTGCGTCTTCCATCTCTTTTCATGTTAAGAAACGCTTTGCAATTTATCAAAAAATTTTCATTTATCTCAGGATTTGAATGTAATATGTAATTGCATATGATTAAAAAAAAAAGGATTGACTAATTACATCATCTGGGCTACTATAATTACCAGACTACGGAATTGGAAGTAGAAAACTTAGAAGTCAAAACCGTTGCCCACCAACTCCTCGTCACCACTGCTAAAAGATTCAAGAACCTGACTATCATCGTCATCCTCATCACCCTCTGTGACAATCTCCAGGATCCCACCTCCACCATCAAAGTCTGCATCATCCATGAAGTCCACATCATCATCATCGTCATCAAGCTCACTTCCACCATCATCATCACTGTTCATATCATCTCCATCACTATCAACATCCCCATCCAGTTCTGCACCCAATATGGGATCCACATCAGCATCATCCTCATCATCTTCCTCACTCTCAGCATCATCAGGATCAGAATCATCATCAGTTGGCCTCCGTCTACCAATCTCATAAACCCTAGCTGATGAGAACATCTCGTCTTGATCATCCATTGTTATTAATCCAAGGAACGAATCCGTTGGCTCAGTTGCAAAATCAAGGACACAACGATCAACTGCTATAGTGGCAATTTCAGAGTAATTGATGGCATCCACTGTGCGAAATGCATCAAATAATCGGTGCTTCATTCGACGGGTTTGAACTGCTGACATTACATCATCAAGGTTTCTCCTCAGGATAGCATAAATTACATCCCCACGTCCATTGAATGTTATTGATGTTTGGTCTAATGAAGGCACACTTCGAAGAAGTCTAAATTTTCTTAGGTCCCAGACTTCAGAATTGATAATCACCTAATTGCAATAGATGGCCACCAATCACAAGTTAGGGAAAGAGAACGAAAACTTATATATTGACCCACAGATAAGAAGAGGGAAAAGCTAGTTCATGCTAACATTTTCTTTTGTTACAAAGGGAGAATGAAACCCAAACAAAGGTTAAGAGAGGGAGTACACAACTTGATAGTACATAAACTATACCCAATAATACTGGAGATCAGAGGCACAGCAGTAAGACTAGAAAGCGTACACGAAATCAGGTACTAGGTATAAATTCCATTTATGTTTTAAACAACTTTACCAAAGTTACTATTGAATTCACAATAATGCTAAATGCAAGAAACTCTCCAGCCCGTAATTGAACTTACCATTTTCTGTATTTATATCTAAATTATGAAAAAGTAGAATTATCAAAGAAAAAGGGATTTTCTTAAAAAAAAGAAGAAATGGTCTGACTGCAGTACATGATTTAGCATACCTCATTCCCTGCAGGATGGAAGCCACCGCCTCCATAATCTGTAAATTGGTCAAATCGATGTACACAGCCAGATTGACGCCTGTCCCATAACACACCATTCCAAAGTAGCATTGTATCTGAAGGATTGAAGTGTATCAGGGAATACAAATGTCCCCGTCCTGTAGAGTTTGAAGTTGGATCTGACAGGGATGATTCCACATGACATGTTTGGACATCATACAGAAGAATTTCACGCCGAGCTGGCTCTGTCCTCAGGGCTGCAAATACACTCCCAGCATTGCTAAACCTTGCAGCCTTCAGTCCATCAAAAGAATGCATAGGACCACCTGAAATTGAAGAGGCATCCCACAAACACACATCTTGGGCACTTGAAGACAGTAAAAATTGTGTTTCATTAGCAAGGTGGGATTGAACAAGTGTCAAAGGTGACTGATGGTTTGTGCAGCTCTCCAACACATTATTGTTGTTGGAATAAAAAACTTTCAGCTCTCCAGAGTGACTACCAACAGCAACATGAGATGAATCACCAAGAAAAGCCATACACGTTAAAAGAGCACCGGCATCATCCCTGCAAGTTCTCCAAGGTCTGAATCTACTATATACAAATTGCCGATCTCTTCGATTCCCATGCACCCCTCCATAAATACTTCTAAACTCACGTGTGCCAAGCCTCGCTGTTACATTTGATGGGGCATCAAGGCTCCTTTTTGGTTCAGGACATATATGTGGATGTAAGAGAGAGAGGGGTGGTAGAGTGGTTATAGGTGCTGGGCATTGGCGATGCTGATGCTTCAAATACTGAACAACAATATTGTCTAAAGTTAGCCGTTCTGCATTGCTTAGCTGGTGATCATTAAGCCCATGATGGGTGGAATTACCGCATTGAATGTCATCTGTGTAATCTACAATGCTACTTGATGTTGGGCGACCATGTACATCTTTCAAGCTAGAACTAGGAGTAGAAAATGCAGTAGCATCACTAAGTAAATTAGTCTTGCGTAAAGTACTCGGAGTCAAACATACAGGAGAACGAAGTCCTGTCTCACCAGTATTAAATCGCTTCCCTGGTGAAGAAAGCCCAATATCTTTCAAATCTGCTAACTTTCTTTTCATTTTCAATTCTGTAGGAGTCTTGTATAGAGATTCAGAATCAAGATTGCCTTTCATCAATGACTCTGAAGGAGGCTGTAATGCATTGACAGGTGTGGCAGATTGTCTTGAACTACTACAGACCCTTTTCAAAGACTGTTGATTTGACTCATAGCACTGAGCTTGATTTCTTGTTTGTAGACCAAAAGATGGACAGAAAACAAGTGGTTTTTTCTTTGAAGACACAGATGAATCACATTTCAAGCCTGAATCTTCACCACGAACAGTTGCTGCTTTTGATTTGTCTGGGAGAAATCCACTAGGGATTCTACCACATGGCCACTGAATCAGTTGTGAAGAGGTTTCTTGTGTTGGAGTTTGGTGTGCAAGAGACGATGGGGCTGCCAATGACGGCAAAGGACTCAACTGGGCCTCTTTCAGCAGTGTAGCAGCAGCTACAGTCAAACCAGATGCCTGAAGATGTTCATGTATAAGCAGTAAAAGTTCCCTGTGGTCATGTGCATAAAGAGGGGTCAAAAGAAAAGGGAAGTCATTATTAACTCTTACTTCCATGGTGTTTAGGGTCAAAGAATACCTGGAATGGTAAGTGATAGGTGTGGCTGCAGCAATTGCAGCTCTTTCAATACGTTTCAAAGTTGGGGTAGCAGCATCTGTGGCTGCTAATGTACTGGCACGCCCTGAATTGGTTACGATCTGGAAAAAATATAAAAGACTGACTATTAATAATTATGAAGTAACACAAGTTAAAACCAAAGTGAGCCCACACTCATCAGAAAACAAGAAAGAAAGGTCACTCTCTCCAAGAGAGATAAAATCCATTTCTGGATACACTCTCTCTCCTTTAAATATTTCTCCCTAGAAGATTATAAATCATTATGAATGAGCTGTAACAGAAGGCTCATATCTTCTATTAGCAGTTCCACACAAACCCTTAATCTTGTACAACTTCCCCTGTAGATTACTCTCACTTGAGTACAACAGTGCAAGAGATAGGAATTATGGTTAGCATACCAAAATTCAGTAGTAGGAATAACATCTTGGTAAGCACACCCCTTGTTGTGCAAAAAGAAATAATATTAGAATACATGTGACAGGCAGAGCTAGGAATTTAAGAGGAAAACATTTAAATCAGAAGACATCATAATCCACTGGCCACTCCTCTTTTACAAAGAGGAGTTCCTAAGTTAAAATCTCTCCATCCCTCTCATTCTGTAGGATAAGACAAAAAGGAAGCAAAGGCACAACATTGAATCATTAAACAACATATGCGTCTTCATTGAAATTCATATTCAGAATTAGGTCCTAAGTTAAAACCTCTCCATCCCTCTCATTCTGTGGGATAAGACAAAAAAGAAGCAAAGGCACAACATCGAATCACTAAACAACATATGCGTTTTCATTGAAATTCATATTCATCCTCCACAATGAATTAATACTAGTTCAAACTATCATAAGATAGAGAGATGGTTACCGCAATTAGCTCAATGGCCCCCTGAGCAAGCTCAGATTGCCATCGGCCTTGTTCAGTTCCAAGTGTCTGGCTACCTGAATCTCGAATAAGCTCGGAGAGCTTTTTCCCAACCTAGAACACCAATTTCACATTTATTGAGAAATTTGAAAAATGTGTGACAATTCCTATCTATTCACAATAATGTTGGTACTACAATGACAACATTGATGATCGAGAAGAGAACACTAACTATGGTAATAATAACAAACTCCTCAACAGTTTAAACAATGTTAATGCCTACGAAGCATTTTACCTGAAGTTTTGTTAAAATGTGTGCAATTGTATCATCTCTAGCTAAACCGAGTAGCACTCGGCAGGCAAGAGCACGAATACAGTCAATAGCAACAGGAGGAGAATATGCACGAGGCTGGAGAAGATGGAGAAGAACTTTTATGCCATTGTTTGCACGAACAGCCTCCCTTGCCTGACGATATCCTTGTTCCATTTGTGCAGCAAGGCCAGCACACCCTGCTCCAGGACCTAGAGATATTCTTCTATCTCCAACCAAACAAGAGGTACCATTAGGAACAGCCACTTGTGATGTACCAATGGATCGTCCAGTAGAAACGGCAGCCACCCCTCGATCAACATTAAATTCACCACTCCGCTCTCTTGGATCGCCCTGAATAAGAGTATGAGCAGTTCGATCCGAGGCATTACGTTCTGCATTTCTATCTCTAGTCTCAACAGCACAAATGTTGAGTTGACCAGTAATAGACTGCTGGCCTTGTAGAACTAGAGATGGCTTGTTGCTGATTGAAGGTGGCGGGCAAACAAGATTGATAAGCACATTCAATGCTGGCTGTATAATCTGAAAATATTTCAACAATAATAGCATGAAGAAAAGCTGATAAGTAAAAACTGCAATAAACGTCCAGATATTCTTGAATATGATAAAAAGATATGTTATGAACAAAGAAAACAGTTGCAGAAAGCAATTAACCTCAGGGTCCACATAATTGCTGGCAATATTTGCTGCGTCCAAAATGACAGCTATGCCAACTCGATTGTTGCTTAATGTGGCATTAACAATCATCCTGCGGCTTTCATTCACCAGTGTAACTATGTGCAGCACACCCAATGCATATTGAAGCAAGTCATGTAAGTAACGGTCCACAGGAGGGGCCTACAAACATCAGCAAAATGGAGAATAGAAGAGTATGGGCAGGCAAAACAAGAAATAACATCTGAATTCATAGTATCTAACCTGACACAACTCTAACAAGGTAACATGGCCATTAAGGCTTAAGAATTTATCAACAGCAGGAAAACGTGTTTTAGCAAATAGAGGACCCAGTTTTCGGTCCTTCTGCAGCTGCAGAAAAACAGCATCCATAGCCTCATTACTTATATCAAGGGGCTTGTATGCTGCCCTTGCACTGGAGACATTCCGAGCCAAACTTCGGTTGATCTTATTGGGACGGATGGAATCAATAAGTAACAGTAGATGTGCTCTAACATACTGCCGCAAAGCAACACAAGTATGATAGGCAATTTGCTTCTCAGAAGACGTCAGAGCTTCTGCTTGTGAAAGATCATTACGAAGAGTTGCTGAGTTAGATAGACTTAAAGAACTTGAATTAAAGCCAGATCTTACTGTTGCAGCATCATTTAAAAGGCCCAGTAATTTCTGTAGACCATCCTGAGCATCAAAAGAATCAATAACAGCTCTGAAAACAAACGCAGCACTGAAAAACAATGCTGCATTTTTCCTGGCTTGTTCCTGATGAGGGCATTCGAGAAGTTGTATTGCTAATTTGACAACTTCGTATACAATATCTGCGGGAAGGGCACACACACGTTCCATTATACCCTGGCACGATAAACTATAAAGTGAGATGTCGCATAATATGCTAGTTGTAAGTGAGATCCAAGAAAGAAAATCTAACTAGTAACAAAACATAAATGCTCCAACACCTGAAGAGAACCAATTGTAAACAAGCATGAAGAGAGACCAAAGAAGGTCAAGTCAGTTCTTGGGACAGCAAGCAGTTTCTGCATACCACCCCGATCCACAAATAAAGCAGCAAATTTGCGGTGAGCAGCCAAAGCACAGATAAGCTTCATTACATCAGGTAATATTGCTATGACCTCAGATGGTTCATTACTTTTATAACTGCGCTGCAATAGTGTAAGGCATACATCTACACCCTTTTCATGCAGGACAGGGCCAAGAACTTCGACATATTCCCCTAATATCTCAAGGCATTGAATGCAGTATTTTTCCCTCAACTGAGCCAGAGATTCAAAGTCAGGGATAAAATATTCTTCAGCTTCCTCAGTTGCTTCCGTTTCTGTAGCACTAACATTCACCAGATCATCACTGGTGTTATTCAAGTTCCTATCATAAAATCTTGAAGATTGTTAGCGGTTGTTCCACATAGATCATGCACCCTCAACTAACATTCTTAAAAAGCAGTATACATATCAACCTGGAAATTTCTATTGCATTAGCAGCATCAATAACAGTTGATGCAGCTCGGGAAGCCGCCAAAACAGCCACTTCTTCATTGTTGTTAGATTTGAATTCCTGAGAACATGAACTTGAGAATTAAGAACAAACAAAATATAAATCATCTTAAAAACTACCATCAAATATAATCGTCTGAAAAAAAAAACCATCAAACATAAAAGAGAGTAATAGGCAATGAAGTAATTGTGATAACCTCTAAAGCTGCACTCTTGACAACCTCAGCAGCTGCATCACCAGCTGCTTTAATCGCTTCTACAGATGCATTTGCTGATCTAGCTTCAGCTTCAGCTGCTCTAACTGCTTTCTTCACTATCTCAGCTATGTCTTTGTTCCCAATTCTGCATTCTTGATAGCAAACATCATCGTCTTCTCTCTCCGCAATCATACCATCAATATTTACATTTTCTGAAATTTTTCTTGTATCTGATCCTCGCTTTGCATCTGAAGCTTTCGTCACGTTCCTTTCTCTGCTGTTACGTCCCGGCCCTGATCGACTACCAGACGTTGTAGATGTCAAACTTTGCTCAGTTTCTGGAGCTGCATCATTAGCCCTTCCCTTCCCTCTAATTCTCACCAGCCCACGAGACGCCCTACGTCTTGTTGAATCATCTCTCCCACTTTCCTCAAGATCACCAAGCTTTGTCTTACTATCACCACGTACGTCTCGACCACGCCATCTGTCCCCACCATCAGCATCTATCTCACAATTATCAATTCTTTCAACCAGCCTATCAGGAGGTTCTCCACCATCAACCCAGTACTTGTCAATTGGTGCTTGCATACTGATATTTCTCTCTTGGTCCCATTCAGCATTCTGATCTTCTAAAGGTCTCTCATCAGTTATCCTCAGACCATCTCCATGAGTCACCTCCAAAAATTGTCTTACCCTCAACCTTCCTTCTTCTCTCCCTTTTACAGAAGAACTAGATGCATTTTTACCCTCCATAACATGGCCAGCATCCTTTTGACTTGCTGTCTCACCAAGGACACGAACTCGAAGAAAATGCATGAGCTTTGCAGACAAGCCAGATGTCAGTACATCCTCAACCAATTGACCACCACTGAAAGTTGAGAAGAGTTTGTATGCATTAGAAAAAAAAACTAATAATGAAAAGCAAAATAAGTATATCAGGACATGCAAAGAACTGGGGAAAGATATCTGCCTACACCGCACCCTGCCAAACAAACAGCAAGAAGGCCAGTGGAGTATGTTTTCAATATCTCAAGATCTGAGACCTCTCTTTTCCCCATATTATGCTTCCAGTTGTGATCTTCAAAAGTCTCATTCATCACCCATCCTTTTATGTTCATCATTACAGGTTCTTCAAACACATGAGGGTACTGGAAACCCCATAGATATTTCATCAAACCAAGAAATGGCTACAAAATCAAACAGTAAAATGAAACTATATCAAGTTATAGTGCAGAAAAAAAGAACTTACAACCCAAGTAAGTGAGCAGCTCATAAGAAGCCTGGCAGCTGCTGCCTGGATGGAGGTTGAATATCTTGTTTCAGACAGGAATTTGGAAGATATTAATTCAAAAAACTCATCATTCTCCTGAAAGAACATGAAAAAAAATGTTTAGGGCAAAGAAATGCAGAACCATATGTTAGTCAACTTAAGTCATCCAAAACAAAAATATGCAGTTAGCCAAGTAACAACATGAAAAACCCAGGAACCAAGCTCACAAAAGAAAGTAAAGTATGCGTACACGAACTAAGTTTCCTAGTCGCCCAATGTTATGTGACGCGCGACTATTATGAAACGAAGGATGACCATTGTCTTCCAGGTACCTGCATGTAAATATGCTCAATGTTGTCAAAGTGATGTGATCACACAAACACAAACCGAAGTTTAGAGACGTGTGTTAGTAATAAACATGACTCAAACACTAATGCAATAAGGCTTCTAAGATCCCAACTATCAAATACAAAAAAGAAATTATCTAGGTTATCATAAAACCATTCAAGCATACATGGGACACTCTCATAATTGGCACACCACATACACCACCCTGGTTATTCAGAATCATTCAAGCATACATGGGACACTCTCATAATTGGCACACCACATACACCACCCTGGTTATTCAGAATCAAGTTCATGCTCAAGAAAAGGAAGGTTTCAATGTACGACAGCAATTTAATACTTCTTTGATAGACCAAAACATGCTGCTGCGATCAAGAATTAACTTGAGATCCTTCCCCAATTATTCAGAAATGCACACTTCAAGTAAACAAAGAGCCAACAATACCAGACACTAACTGCTACATAAAGTAAAAAATTGTTTGTATCCTCACATGCCATGTTAATTTTCACATGAACTAGTGATAAAACATATATGAAAATAGAAGAAATTAAAAAAAAATTGATTAGTGTCCCCAAAAGACACCAAAATTTCTTAGCATGAAAAATCATCAAGAGAAAAAAATTGTTATATGGCCACTGTGCTTTGATATGTTATCAAACTCACATTTCAATTATGTCAGAACCACCAAAAGCAGTAACAAACTAAAGGTGTTATGATGAACATTCAATCAGTTACAGCGCATGTATATTTCGCCCCATGATAGAATTAGTCAATTTCAACACAATAGCATGACCCTAAAATTCCATTAAGTTTAAGAAGCAGCTTGAAATGCATTGAAACACAATTAAAAACTTCATTTTGAACCCAGAGTTCAGTATGTGGAAGCAAAATAATTCTAGTTAAGGAGATACAACACAATACACATGTCACAAGCATTTGATATTATATGGACACACATACTGGTATCATAGTTTTGTCGTGCACAAAGCTAAGCTAGATAATAGCAAAATTAGTAAGCTAGTGAGCTAAATTCGGAAGAATATAATAATTCCGATGGAATTGAGCGAAGCAACAACTTAATGTATCAATCATGAGAGCAAAACCTTTTTCAAAAAATTTTGGATTAGAATCTTAAACTGAGGACATAGTTGAGAGGAAAATACAAGGTCCTGTAAATAAACAAAGAAACAAAAGTGAAAATCCACAACCCCCATGGAGAAAACGAAACGATAATATACTATGAGAACAAAAAGAGCCGCAGGGAATTAAGGAATACGCATTTGCTATTCGAATGGAACTTCTATACTGAAAACCCAATGAAAAGCTAAATCTATATTTAAAATCAAGAGGATTTTAAATAAATGAGGAAGAAATAATACTGATACAAACAGACAGGGCACATTCTATCTCACTCACATACTCGTTGCACAAGGGCATACACCCAAAAGCCAAACAAGATCACAACGAAGTAACTATGATGGTGAAGCGAACCACTACGACACTTCACTTTGGTTAACAACGGAACTAATACGCCATTCTACGATGTGATCATAGTAAAGCAAAAACCAATAAGAAATTAGAGAGAGAGATATACAGTTTCTCCTGGGTTTCGAGGATGGAGGAAAGAACGTGAAGAACGTTGGGGTTAGGGTTTTCAGGAGACGCAGTGATCTTGTCCATCAATTTCTGGGCCTTCTCCACCAACTCCTCCTCTTCCTTCTTCCTCCCCTCCTCCTCATCGCCACCGCCTCTTTGCTCATCCGATTGCGATCCACCGTCCTCAGCCGTCGAAGCTGGAGCTGGTCTTTGCCCTTGCGCCGACGATTCCTCCATAGATGCCTCCATTGTACTTTGAGGAAAAGTGCGTACGTATGTGTGGGGATAGAGATGTATTATTTAAAGGTTAGGGTTTGATTAAAACGTGAAATGGAATTAAACAAAGTTAACAGTTCAATCGGGAGCTCCGACGGATGAGAGAATTGATTTTTTTTCTTTCTTCTCTTTTTTAGGGTGCTTCAGAGCTTCGGTTCCGGTGGAAAACTGGAGCAGAAAGGAAGGAAAACAAATTAAGGCGAGAAACTATGGAGAGTTGTATTTGGACTTTTATAGGAGAATTCGGAGCAGAAACTTCTGGACCCAGTTCTCTAACCCTACCTTGGCCCAAACATGGTCCGTGTTAGTATTTGTCCTCTTTCTACTATTACAGCACAAAGACAAAATGTTCAAACTGATGGCTACTACAAAGTAAATGAAATTGAAGTTAGTAATACGAAGTGTAATAGTTTTCTGCCTACATCCCCAATACTAAATAAGTTAACATCAATATAATTCCTCAAAATTAAATTACATCAATAAAATACTTGTAAGCCATATTTTAATAAAACCATACTCACTAACGCAATGTTTGCCAATAAACTAGGTTAATGCATCACGTCTTCGCGAGTGGAATATAGATGGAATATAACATATTTGTTATAACAAATGACTATGGTCGCCTTATATGATCTGATATTGAATTTGTTGAATAAGAAAATTAGTTTCTGATTATTAATTCAAATGATGAACTGATGAAGGTAATTATTGATTCTCTAGCTACATAAAAGAATGAACATTTTCATTTACACAAGCAACCATCGAGAACTTCTACTTTATCCAGTCATGATTGGTATATTATAAATGAGAATCTACTGTTGTGTCTAATTTCTGTTGAATTTTGCTTGCGTTCATACCTTGATTTTGGTTAGTTTTCAATCCAAATTTGTGGTGAATTGAGTGAGAATGGCGTGAATATTGCATGGATGTTAAATGGATTGTATTTTGCATGTTGCATTGGAAATCATAGGAATTTTATATGAAAATAAGTGTAATAAGTTAATGGCATGTCACAAATTAAGGTCACACCCGTGACCATGTGAGTCACGGGTGTGCAGCCATGGTAACACCTATGACCACCTCATACACTCCTTTGACTATTCCTTTGCATTAACTTAAGTCTGACATGTGCAGGTTGATGGCGTAATAACCCTACAACCCTAAACATAGACTCGTGCTATAAATGGAAAAGGAATGAGAGGTAAAGGGTGGTAGAACTGAAAGGGTTAGACACACACTCATTCGGCTGGAACAAAAGGAGACAGAAAGAAGTTTGGAGGCGGAGAAGGAGAGAGC
>JAOSBL010000212.1:20462746-20474658 GCA_027568915.1 Erythroxylum roraimae
CAATCGAATCCTAATTACTTTACTCTAGACGAATTCCTATATAAAATTCATGTAAACATATTACATAAATATTAAGATGTTCTTATAAAACAATATATTGTATTAATTGTGCTACAACCTACGAACAGTTTATAGGTAACGAACCCTACGCGAAAATGAGTTCACGAGTTCTCGTGACACAGTTTGCGAAGCTCGATTTACAATAACTCTTACTATTTCCGTTGGAAGACTTAGAGGATATAAAGTCCTAATCAACTCCTTTCTCCGCATCTGTTTAATAAATGTCATCACTAACAAATTATAAGTCTTCACGTTAGACATAGTATTCCAGAGCATTTGTAACAGTTCGCCTTGAGGTTGAGGTAATATTGCAAGCAAAGTCATATACTTTACTTCAACATTCGTTAAGCTCGACAACCTCCAAAGTATAATTCTTGCATTATGTTATTAACTGAAATAGCATGTTGTGTTAGACCGTTTCTAGGTATTAAACGCATGTTAACTAATTTTACATACATATTGCCAATTCGTCTCTTTTGTGCCTCACATCAAATAAGCTTAAGTGTCCGCTTAATAATAGGCATCTTCCTGAAAAACAAATTTTCAAGAATTAGAAGAGTGCACAAAATAAACAAATTATTTTGTCTAACACATAGCGAACTAATGCTCATATTATGGAAACAATTTAATTCTATTAGCAATTTATTGAACTATTCAAATTATGCTATTAATTTCTAATCAATTAGGAACTTATTTCTAATCTAATCATATTCAAATATGAATAATTCAAATTGAACTAGAAACTAATTTTTAATGAAACGTCTAATTTTAATTCAACCACTAAGTTTATTTTAACTAAACAAATTAGTTTGTTTTTAATTTAATTTGAAACTAATTTAACAAAATTAATTAGTTTGGGTAAATTAGAAATCTTATTTCTAATTCTTTATGAGTCTTTTGTCTTATTATAGTAATATATATAACAATGTTCAGAGAGCAGCGGTCCATGTGCCACGAAATTGTTATATATATATATACATGACAAAACAAAAAAGTTGTTTATGAATTAAAAGCCACATACGTATGAAAAGCCACGCCTCTGGTCTTCTTCTTCCTTTCGTTTTCGTTTGTTTTTTTTTTTAATCTTTTCTATCTTGGCTTACAGACAGAGAAGAAACCACTCTCCTGGCTTACAGAGAGAACCAACGAAAACATAACGTTTTCTTTTTGAATCCCATGCATAATAAAAAACGAAATAAAAAACAGAAGAAAAAAAACTCTCTTATTTGTTCTTAACGTTTTATTAAGAATCATTTTTGTCACTGTTGAAGACCAGTCTTTTTTCTTTTGTTTTTTTTTACTACTTTCAACCATCATCTTCCCAATACTTATAAAAGAAGAGAAAATTGAAATACGGACATTTCTGGTTTAGATTGTAAGAAATAGAATAAGTAAAAAACCATAAGCATAAAACAAACATCTGATATAACAAGAAACAGCGTATCACAAAAAACAACGCTATTCGAAGTATCATTATTCACAACTCATCGGTAGCAAATCGTAAATTTACGCATACATATAACATAAAAAAATTTAACCATGATTTTGATACCAATATTAGGAAATATATACTATAAAACATTATCACATAGATTATATTAAACCGGATCATTTATATACATATAAAACAAAAAATCACATGCTTGAATTCATATTATGATTCCACCGGTTATAAAACTTTCTTTTCCTAATTTACTGCAGAGTTATTCTTTTCTTTTGTGTAAAACTTGAGAAAAGAAAAAAAACCGAAGAAACAAATACACGCAGAGATTTTTTCATTATTAAATGTTGTGTTCATATTTGTCATCATATAACTTCCTTTGGTAGATATTCAAGAGTAGTAACTATTATGTCATTCATGAGTGTATATTAGTTATAAAAAACTCTCCTTTTAAATGATAGAATAATATTAGGTTTCATTTCATTTTATTACTAGCCGTCCTGTCAAACACTTGTAGTTGATTTCTTTCATTGTATTCACTTAATAGGGGGCATAAATGCAATTGACATTTAGAAACCATTACATGTATTGACGAAAGAGAGAGGACACAGACAGCTCAAATGGGCTCATAAGCTACTTTGAAGCAAGATTTAAAAATGACAGTTGGCTACTGTATTTGGCATTTTAATATCTGATTGGCTCGCTTGCTTGTCTTTGTCTTGTCTTAGTCCATTCTTTTCATGTTCCATTTGTTTTTGTAGTAACTCGGAATGAAAAAGAAACAGCATCTGATTATTGACTTCCAAGGCCAAAAGCATTTTTTCTCCGTTCGTAGAGGTTTTGTTACAAGTCAACAATAAAGAAAATAATTAGTTACAAGTTGAAGTGATACCTGCGTAATTAGAATGCCCATACAAAGTCGGATCATGTCATACTTTTGCTGCCCACTTCTCGTAATCTTGCAGCAGCTGATCCAGAAGCAACGGTACCAGCCTATCCACTAGAGCTTGCATCATTCTGTGTGACATTACGTTATATTATATACATGGAGGATTGAAAGATGCAAAAAAACTTGGAAATTGAATCACTCACAAATTTCCAGGACCCTCAACAGCAGATGTTGGTAGCAACGTGAAAGGGCGTGTGTATATCTGCATGCAAGTGATGATGCATTAAACAATTGAGACAGATGAAAACAAGTGCAAATGTGGATCTCACTGACTAATGTTATATCGAAGATAGTACCAAGGCAGAGCTATGTTCAATTTAGAAATTCAACTTGAATAACCTCAAGTGTGAGATTCAACTTCACGTCAACCTCCAAAAATACTTCTGAACCAATGGTGTCCCATGTCATGCGATTTATCATGAAGGCTACAACGTGAAATCAAAGTAAAAATGAAAATCAATTCTAAGGCTACTAGAATTGAAAATGAAAATCACTTTCCTAATATAGCATTAGCATGAGGAAAGAACAATAAACAGATATCCTGAAACCTGGCAAAAAGAAAGTATCTAGACAAGCCCTTAATTTTCCAACATGAGATACGAAAATAATAAAGCTTTACTAGATTGCAGGAGGGCTTTTGTACGTTGAAAACATGCCAACAGCAGACAGGTTTCAAGGCCCAGAGCTATTTATATCAATTGATAAGTTGATAAATTGATTCATCTGTTTGAATGATTTTAACAAGGACATGCTATCAAGTTTGCCTTTTTCATTGTTCCTTTTCCAAGTCGGTGCATCTAATGCTGCAGATTTACGAATCGTAGGATTCCAGGATTAAACAAAACATGCTGAAATACTCGAATTCTATTTCAAAAAGATCTCGTGTTAAGAAATTCTTCTACTTAACCCTGATAAAAACTCTCAAATTGCCGAGTATAGTTCATTCCCCAACCTGAAAAGTGGTCATTTTGGTATTCAACGACCTTTGAACCCTGAAACTGCAAGTCAAAGCATCAAAATATATGTTATATCAGATTCCACTAAGAAGTTTTTTTTTTCCTTTTTTGGTTCAGAAAACAAACTAATAAATCATCTCACATACTCTGTTAATTATGAGGAAATGACCAATTCGTTTTTCTATTTAGTGTATGCCCTCTACTACATTTTCTTGCAGCTGAACCAAATTCTCTGCTGAGTGCCACTACAACTTCATGTACATAAAGAGCAGTAGAGAACATAGAAAGCTCAATGTATACATATGAGGAAGTAATAATTCGTGTGTTTTATAAACGAGTCCAATTTTACGGTTTATCTATAAATCATCCAGGGTATTGTTCTCTTATCATATTTTGTTCGCGTTTTACCCTTAGATAGACTAGATAGAAGCGCACCTTGCAAGAAAGCATCTCAACAGTACAATCTTCTTCTGTTGGGGTTACCCTTAGGTCTAGTACAGGAGCAGCTTCAAAGTTAAGAAGTTGGAGTTTTGGCAGAAAGCATCTGTAAGTGTTGGTGTCAAGCGTTTGAAAATCCTGCAAGGCGCTAGTATTCAACATGGCTTGGGTCCCCGATGGTTCCCTTAGAAATTCGCTGATACGACACCCATCATAAGAACTTGGCAGCTTAATTCTTTGCTTTCTGGCAGCAAACAAGTTTGCCTTCTTGACGTTATGCACTGACATGCTTGCTTTGCATTCTTGGAAAAGAGCATTTCTTTTCCTAGAGCAAATTCAATACAACTAAATCTGAAATCCCAGTAAACAAACACCAATATAACAAACGAAGAACAAAAGACAAACCAGTTGGTGGTTGTGACGGTGGCGTACTGGTGGACTGAGAGAGCCATGGATGTTAATGATGGAAGGCATTTTGGTGCGCTTGTTGCTCTCAAGTGGCTGCTACTTGGCACCACGCTTACCACCATAGATATAAAACTAATGGTCCAAAAACTCGGCCAATCAATCAATGAGATAAATGGGTATGGAAATAGAATTTTGTTAAAGAACCAAGAACATTAAGTGCTAGAAAAAGATTGGGGAGTTGACTAGTGTTTGTTGTTGCCATTTTCCAAGAGGAGAAAACAAAAGATATGGACTTATTATTATTATTATTTAAATCATCACCCTGTCGAAATATATGAAAAAATGTTGATCGAAATTCCCGAAGAAAAGAGGAAAACATGTGGTCTGGTCACCGGTAATCGTCATTCTCCCCATTCTTTGGGGTCGTTTTATTTATGTTTTAAGCTATGGTGAGGATAAAATTCCCTGGTTTCTCAAGAGTATAAGCTTATGTTTTTCTTGTTTCGATTAAAAGTTCAGAAGCCTTCTACCTTGTTTTTAATGTATTGTAGGAGTGAAAACCACCGCGTGAAAGTGTTCAAATGTCATAGTTCATTTTAAGCTTAGATGACTCCAGAGTCCATGATTTATTTTACAATGTAAATGGTTCAGCTTCTCCTCGAAGCCCTGAAAAACATTTCTTTGATGTTCCTGCATTCAGTCTCCACTTTAGCCTTCTTAGCTTGCTTGCCCTTCCTCTTTGTTTTGCTGTCACTCCCACTCTTCTCCTGACCAAATAAACATGATGCCACAGTAAGTTAGCAGATTTCCCAACAGTTTGTGTGCCAACTTCTTTTACCACCTGCTCACTACAACTTGAGAAGCTAGTTGGACTATGCATCAACCCAAATTTTGTCAAACAACACCAAGACAATACCAGACCTTGTTCATGCACTTCTAATCTTTTGAATGGCTCTCCCCTTAACTCCGTACAAATCCCTCCACACACATACCATTTGGCGTGGTGTCAGTAAAGGGAAGTGAAGAATGTAAGTTACTACAGATTCATACCTGTGCAATATCAGAAGAAACTTGTTTGCTTTCTACAGCAGTTAGATCAGTATCTGACACTTTGCTACTTGCCTCCGGTAAACTTAATCTGCATTCATATTTCAGAACTCAGACCTGGTTAGAAAAATTAAAACAACTCTTCAAGATGCAGAGTTCAAATCTTTATTCACACCAAATATCGTTCATTAAACTAAATGGAACATTCAAAGTTTTCAATAGAACGAGTCTGAAGGTTGCAGCTGTACTTCAAATGGTTGCACAGAAGTTTTATCCAAGGCTCATCCTTCAAGTACTCTCCTAATATGGCAACTGCCTCAGCTACTGCAAGAGTAAAAGAGCTAAATTAATCATAAGCAACCCAATCTAGAAAATTAATCGCTAGTTTATTGTCTTCAATAACAGTATCTCTTCAAGTTCCCGAATGTGTTAAAAAAATGTAACCTATAGAATAGGACAAGCTTCAATCTAACTTTGAAGCTTTCAGTCAACCTTGGTTTTCGCTTGTCCTGACAAACTATTTCTTTAATACACAAAATGAGTTCCAAACTGTGAGTGCTCAAATGCTAAGTTTCTAGAAAAGCTATTACCCTTGGCTGTCTATACACAGACAAATGCAGAATTTGTTCCAATTCTATACATAGAGGGAAATAGAGGCTGAAAAGATGAAAATATTTTACTATATATAGAGAAAAAGAGAGGAAAGACATACAAGTATTCTTCTCGTCTAAGGCAGCATAGTTTTTGTCAATCATGGGTAGAGTCTGCTTTAAATTGGACACCTGCATTACAGAAGCTTGAAAAAAATTAGGGACTTAAAAAAGAAATCAATCTCAAATGAGGAGAGTGCATTTTCACCTAAACAGTTGCAGTAATGACAATTGTAAAATAAAGCATCAATAGTTATGTCCAAAGAGGTACAAATGACATGGGGAATAATGCAGCATATAGAATGAAAGACAGTTCAACTAAGTTTCAAACAGAAAAAGGCAGACCTTGCAGAACAACCAAACTAAGACTTTGGAATCATCAAGTCGGAAAAACTTAGAAGATCCAATTTCTGCATATAAGAAGAAGAAAAAGAAGGAACAGGTTATCGAATGATATCCACATGTGACAAGATAAGGAAATAAATTACCTTCAACAATTCTATTACAAGCATTTGACATAAGTTAAGAAGAACAATACTGTCATAATTGATAAATGTCATGAAACGATTCAAGACAAGCAATTCAAAGAGACATGAGAGCAAAATCCAGTCAGATATGTGTATTGTCATGTCTTACATATGAAGTGATCATGCTTCAGATTTTACAACTTGCATAAGGATATAGAATGCAGGACAACATCCCACTATTATATAGACAATGTATGTCAAATGACGTAGCACACTGTGGCTACATTAAAAGGAAAAAAGAACAGATACCTACTCATAAGATTTGATTATTTGATACTTCTAGACATCATTGTGACTAGCTCACACTCCGATTGGTACTAGAATGACAGATAAGAGACAACCTTTGATTTCACAAACCACTTGCATACAGTTCTCTGCAATGGATATCAAATGTTGATAATCAGGATAACCATTGACAAAAACTAATTCATCCAATTGTCTGAACTTCCCAGGATCATCCCCCTTCTGCAGAACACAAAACATAAACAAATTAAGAAAACCACTGGAAGTAAGGATACGAGCGTGCCTTCCAGAATAGTATAGTGTCACACTTGAACATTTTTATTCGAGGAAAGGAAACAAAGTTAAATGGACCAAGTCAAGTCATTCGATATAAACATAAGCATCATAAACAAGTTGAACAAGGAAGAAGAGATAAAGCCGATTGATGTAGAACTCTACCTAGGTATGATTAGTAGTTTATTTTATTTTCCGACAAGTAGACCTGATATTATGTTTAGTAAATGCTTATATGCTAGATTTCAAGCTAGGCTCAAGAATCCCATCTTCTAGACGTTAAAAGCATAATTAGATATTTGTGTCGTACCAGGTCACTAGGATATCCTAAGTATACATTCATTGATTTGGTTGACTATTTGGTTATGAATTATATCGATAGTCTTTTTTATGGAGAAAATATATTTGGTACATATCAATTCCTAGGCGATACAATCACCTTTACAAACAGCAAAAAGTCAAATATGAGACAGTTGGTAGTTGTTGTGAATAAATTCTATAACTTAGGCAACAATTTATATATTATGACATTGAATTCACAAAGATACCTATTTGCGGAGGCCTAATACTAGAGTGAGGGCCCCAATCCTTCTTTACCTCCGCCTCCTCTCACTATAAAGCACACTTATCTTAACACTTAGTCACTCAAGATTCGGGATTACAAGTCTAGATATCGTCATGCCAATAGGATTAATCACCAAGATGCCCAGGAGTACTTTCAGCAAATTGACTTGGTACATATTTTTTGACCAGGGTTGAGATTCCATTTTGTGTAGAACATGTAGGATTAACCCTACCAATGTATCTTTTTTATTGTAACCTGAGGGAAAATAAGCAAGATACTTTGAGAATATTCATTTCTCGAGTTCATGATATCAAGATTCTGCTATTCCACAGATTCTCAATGACATATTAGGTATCCTTACTCTCGAACATTTCGTTCATTATGACCGTTTGACCAAACATCATGGTCTTGAGAAAGGTTTGGTCTCCCACCAAAATCAGTTAGAATGATGCCAACATTCTTTCACTGCTCTTATAAGTATAACAGAAGCCTCCCCATAAATTAGTAATGATGGTGAAACAATTTTAATCTTTCAAAATTAGGATTGACCATACAATTATCCAAAAGTATAAGAACTAAAATGAGATAGCCCATTTAATATAAGTGGAAGCATTGGTGACTAAAGTCTAGAATTATGTGTACATAGAATAAAGCACCACAGGAGAAAATTTACCTTCATTCTAGCTTCTTCAAAAATTGGCAACAAAATGAAAACAGGATCAACTGGAGTGGCAGTATAAAGACGCCCATCTAATGACAAAATAGCAATTACATAGTGCAGAATAACAAAAATTAAGTAAAAACATAAAGGAAATACAGGTGTTGGTTACTTAATATCAGATACGTAAATAATAATAAGTTGAATCACAACAAACTATACTGATATAGGTTCACATCATACACATCGAGGAGTAACTCTTTTTTCTATTTTATGAAGACATAAGTCCAATATTTATACCAGCACATTGTCATCCATTCTATCAATTAGGGTTCTAAAATTTCCTATGAAGGATTTACTTCTTGAGTGCTGAAAGAAAAACCCTGGTATGAAATCATACAAATTTCTCAAAGTGCTTATTGAAAGGAACATATTAATTAAATGTTTGGTTGCAGTATTAGTGTAATGTACTCTTCATTAGCATCCAGAATAGTTATTGGCAAACATTACAGCTCAATTTAAAAGAAAAGTAACAAGCTACACAAGATACTTCAAGCATTCCATAGTTATGTATAGAACTTACCTTGGCAGATATAATCACCCAAAAACCAGGAGGTATAAGATTGCTTGAACCAGTGAAGTTCCTGGAGCACACTGTTAATAAGGAAATAACATGCTGCGTTTCCTGCCAACCATGTTAACTATCAATAGTTTGTATGTCAGAAAAAGCGTATGGCTTTTCCATAATTTCAGTTAAATCTTTTCACCCACATTCGGGAAAGCAGCTCCAAATTAAAATGTGCAGAGTATGATCGCAGCTAGCCAATCTTACAAGAGATAACCACCATGTCAATGGAATAAAAAAGAGATGAATAATGCATGATAGGAGTAATAGTTGATGAAGTGAAACGAAGCTGCGGGAAGGTGAAACGAAGCTGCGGGAGGAAGAAGACGACCGAGACATTTAACCAAAACGAGGTCGTAGAGAGTCAGGAACAATCATTGTAAATAAGAATAAGTCGTAGCATAGATTAGTTGACGAAATATACATGTAGTTGTAATTGGATATGCTCTAACGGTTACAATAGTCGTTGGAGCGGTGAAGGAAGAAAAATGGAAAATAATAGAAGCTTCTTACTTCTTTACTCTCTCTTTTCTCTTCTCTGAATTTCTCTGTATTCTTTCTTCTAACTCAACTTTTGTAACCCTATTCCAAATTCACTTCCACAAACAAAGAACCTTATCATTGGTATCAGAGACCGATTCTGCCTATAGTTCACATTGCATAATGGCTGAAAGGACAAGAGGACAAGAATGGCGTCGGATGGAAGAAGGATTGCCTAGTCAAATGCAAGATCTGGAGTTGAGGCATGAACAAGGTATGCAAGGGCCGAAAGAGCGGATCACGTAGCTGTTTTAAAATGATAACAGTGACAACGGAGTGAGAGGACATGTCGATCCACGAGGTCTAGAACGCAGAAATGGAGATGGTTACTACGGGGGTCGTTATACGATTCATACAAGACGTAGCAGAATTGAGTTACCTGTGTTCAAAGGGGAGAATCTGAGTGCGTGGGTATTCAAATGTGAGCAATTTTTCATGCTTGACCATATGCCATCGGAGATGAAGGTTGGACTGGCAACGATGCACTTGGAAGGGGAAGCTATAACCTGGCATGAGTTGTACATGAGAAATCGTATGACAAAGGATCCTCCCAATTAGGGGGAATATTTGTTAGCTTTGGAACAACGGTTTGGAGGGTCAGCTTTTGAGGATCCAATTGGAGAGCTTAAGGAGTTGAAATAGAGAGGCTCGATTAGAGAGTATTGTGCGGAATTTGATCTATTATCTCAGAAGTTAGTGATGCTGGAGCCACACTTGGTGAGCATGTTCTTGAAAGGTTTGAAAGTAGAGATTGAATACCCTATTAAGTTGTAGAGTCCCAGAACTCTTCAACAGGCATATGAGTTAGCTAGAAAACATGAAATGGTGGTGCAACACTCCACAGGAACAGGTAGAAATCAACCAAAGGGGTCGTATCATGTGGGGAGTGCGATGAATCCATCGATATCTCCTAGGTTACTGCCAACCCCTGTACAAGCGAGTTCGAGGGGTGACAAAGAAACAAGGTGGAGTAAAACGACTTCAAGTAAAGAGCTTGATGAACGCCGAGCAAAAAGGCCTATGCTTCTGGTGTGACGAAAAGTATGTGCTGGGCCATAGGTGTAAAAAACGAATGCTGCAGATGTATGTAGTGGAAGAGGAGGACGAGGTTGAGGAGATCAATACAAGGGATGATGACAAACAACCAAGCATCTCCTTACAAGCCATGTCTGGAGTTACTGATGTGAGCGGGACCATGGACCATCGAGCAAAACCAGGCAAAGAGCTAGCCTTGCCAGAAGGGCCCATGACCAAAGCTAGGGCCAAGAGACTTAAAGAGGTTCTTTATATGCATGTGGGCTTTTATCTTGAGAGGATGGCAAGCTCCAAGCCTATTGGAGGAGAGTTTAATGGAATTGAGCCCAAGCTAATCCATTTAACTCAAGTCCTTGGACCGCATACACTTGGAGCTTGAAGACAAGAAGACTTGGGCTATTTCAATGCTTCATCACTTAAGTCTAAGGAGTGTTTGGTACGCCACTTATTTTATTAGTGAGAGTAGGCTATTTAATTCACTTAAACCCAAGAGTATATGGATCCAATAGTGGCGCCACACATCAGACTTATTTATTTAATTTTTGGACTTTGTTTTATTTTGGGCTTCCATGTATTTTAGCCCAAACTTTTATTATTTAACCTAGGTATAAATATGTATCTTTAGGTTAAATTTTCGCAACTCTTAGATCAGAATTGCTGGAGTGTTGTCGGCTTCAATAGGGAGAAACATTATTCTCTTGTTCTTGTTACCTTTCGAATCATCTTTCACTTATTAATTGCTTTCCCAATTGTGACGTGTTGATTGTTCGTTTCTCTTGGTTTTATTTTGAACATTAGGATTGTTTGGAACAAGTTTCCAAGAAGTATCGTAGAAATCAAACCTTGCGTATCCTTATTTTCTTGATTATTGAATTCGAAATTTCCGTCGTTCTTAATTCCTCAAGGTCAAAAACACACCAAAACAAAACACCCATCGAAAACATCGTTAAATCGACATCAATTCTTTCGTGGTGCTCGTTATTTTGGTATCAGAGCCTTAGTTGGGAGGAGAATTCTTATTCAACTTCATCAAAATTCAAGAAACCGCCGTCCATCACCATCCAATTATCGTCGGATCAGCAATTCAGATGTGAATTAACTTTTGGCCTAGGATTTCAATATTTCTTCTTGTTCTTATTTTAGTTAGGGTTTTCAATTATTCTTCTTGTCGCTTTTGTTGAAACTTTCGGCTTACATCAAAAAAGAAAAAGTCAAAAAAAATTGAAAAAAATCTGAAAAATGGAAAAAAATCTGAAAAAAAAAAGAGTCAGAAAAAAATTCGAAAAAAGTCAAAAAAAAGTCAAGAAAAGTCTGAAAAAAAGAAAATTTCTGTTTTCCCATACTTTTTTACTTGATTGTGGTTCATTTGAATCAACCGTGACAAAAAGTTTTAAAATTTTTCAGATTTGATAGCTTGTTCTTGGTTATTGGTTTGGGTTGCTTGTTACTTGTTATTTGAGCTACATTTGGGAACATTGATTTGTTGAAGCTGTGGTT
>JAOSBL010000212.1:20480700-20514124 GCA_027568915.1 Erythroxylum roraimae
AGAGGTCGGAAAATATAACCGGCCAAACTCTTTTGAGCCGGAAACAGCTAGAATAAGGTAAAATATGCTAGTACTTATTAAACGCGATTGTCTTTAAGACACTACTCTAACACATACCTGTGACAAGAAACAGAAGAAGCACTTTGGAGATAACTAATGAGGTTCTCGGATTCAATCAAAAGGCTTATGCAACCTATCACCGATCAACAACAACCCAGGATTCCTACACAAAAACAAAGACACAAGTTAAAAGTTTGGAAAGGAAATCAGAGAATGATCCAAAACCCAACAAATTTTACAATAACAAATATGCCCAAAAAAAGCTCTCAGGATTCTGGTATAAGAACAAAAATAACCGAAGACCCAACAAAAAGAAGAGCTAGAACCGAAAATCCACATCATCCCATTCAAGATCTGCAAAGCATGCTAATGGCCGAAGGTCTCCATTTCTCACAAATCCACATATACAAACACCCAATACTTCGAAGGTCTCCATTTCTGACTCCAGACTAGAAAAAGAAAAGAACAATACCAGGTGGACCAAATTTGCGCAACCAGAGAAATGGAGACCTTCGGAGGTAGCGAAATTTTTCCAGCAAATAACAAAAACTTACTTTGGGAAGAAGAGTCCCAGCGTGCGAGAGAGAAGCCCAGCGTGCAACAGAGAAGCGTAGAGAGAAGCCCAGCGTGCGAGAGAGGAGTGATTTTGGAGGCAAAGGGGGGCATGCCAGAGACAGAAACAAGGACGAAATAACAGAGGAGAGGGGTAATTTGGGAGGCAGTGTGTTTCTTGTTTCGGAGACAGGGACAAAGAATTTTTGTCCTTCAGTTTTCGAAGGAACAAAATTCTTTGTTTCTGTCCTCTGGAGACAGAGGACATAAAACCCGGGACATCAACCAAACATCCAAGGGGGACAGGATTACTTTGTTTTGTCATCTGTCCCCACTCACGGAGACAGCAACCATACACAACGTAAGAGAACAAGGAAACTACAAACTCTGTCATGCGAACAGGAGTAATTAAAGAGAAGACAAATTGTTATTTGACACAACAACTCCTTGAGGTAAGTTAAGGGCTATTTTGTTACAAATTATAATAAATACGTCCTTCCTTTCCTTTCTTAGTTTTCTTGCAACGGAGGTGGAGCTGGAGTGCACGTGGGTGGTAGGCAATTGATGATGGTACTGGACTTCATGGACGATCTTGCAAATTTGAAAAAGGATAACTAAGGAACTACAATTTAATTTGTCAGATATTTGCATATTTCAGAGGTATGATCCTTTTGCTGCAGGTAATTTGTCAGATATTTGCATATTTTAGAGGTAATGATCCTGATCCTGACCCTGCAGTAAAGGCAGCTGCTGCAACTATCTTGGCAACCAAGTTGGAGACAGATTCTTGTTTAAAAGTTGTTTGTTAGAGATGAATTTAACAATAACATGCCAACAACAAAAAGTAACGATGTCAATTTTATGCAAGTTGGTGGATTTTGGAATTGAAAGCAAGTGCAAACAAGATCCACCAGTGTTAGAAGTGTTGTGATACATCACTTTGAGTCGGAGATAGCACATTCTGTAGAAAATGGAGGTGCTCAAATAACTGAGCAAACTTAACTTGTAGTCATGCATCATTATCATCAAGTATATGCTGCACATATAGTTGCATTGCTTGTGGGTGAGGATCCAACACAATCTTATGCATTGATTTGTGGCAATTGCCAAGCACAATGGTGATATTATGTCTATTATACTCCTCTTTTTAATTTCATAATCTATTTTTGTTAATGGAACCAATTTTGTCATCCTAAACCCTAGCTTTTTATTTCCTTACCACATATCCTCGAGCACATTTGCTTGTGTGCATTGATGCTTGTTAAAAGTGTAACTCATTGTATTCTTTACTGGCAGTTATCCAAAAGACCTCATACACTCATGTTTACACCTTAATTTGCTGGAAAATTAGGACCAGATCCGATCCCGATCGTAGCGAAATAATTACAAAACTTTTTCATATTTTGATTTCTAAAAAATCAAGATTACTTTAATTATATAAAATGATTAACAAATAAATCATAACAAAGCATGAATCTTAATTCGTACCTTATTCCAAAGCTTAATCATGTTTTTGTTATATCCCTCAAACTGTTTCCGAAACTGTCAAGCATCATATCTGTGATAGGTGTAGTTTATACTATGTTTTGATAAGTGTTTTAGTGTGTTTATCGGTGTTTATTAGATGATTACTACATGTATACGCGTAGAAATGTGTTAATGTGAGTGTTTGTTTATATTCTAAGTGTTTACGTGGTTTAAAGTATGATTTCAATCTTAATTTTTTGTTTCTTAACGTGTTTGATGTATTTATTAGTGTTAAAGAGCAGATGATTGAAGAAAAAAGGTGTTGGACGTGTATGAAGCTACATGGGCAGGATCACGATCATGCCAACGTCACGATTGTGACAAACACTTCTTAGGCATAATTTTGTCCATCTATTTAGGGTTCGGGTGCATTTTTGGAACTAATCAAACCCTAGTTACACCTTCAAGACCACCCTAAGACACTATTTAATAACATTAGAAGCCTAAAAAATGCAGCAGCCATCATACAGAAGTGGAACAAATGTGGGAGATCAAGAGAATGTCCAGATATTCTAGTTTTCTAGATCAAGTTCCAAACTAAGTTTTTCTTCTTTTCCTCTTGTTATTTTCTTCAAACTTGATGTGTAAACTGAATTCCCAAATATTTATTATATTATTGAGTTTCTAATTTCCATATTAGGGTTTTTTCCAAATTTATTTTGTGACTTTGATCTTTATTGATTTAATACAAAATTCTGGTGTTATGATAATTGTTCATGCTACTTTGACAACAAATCAAGAGAGTGAGTCAAAAGTAATTAGATTAGGTTGTGCAATGAGAGTTGGCAATTTAATAAGTCACATAATTATCAAATGACGATCATTCGAGGAGAGATCTTATGTGAGAACTTGATTATCCATTAGATAACTTCATATCTAATGGAAAATGTTAGGAAGTTTTGTGAATCAAGAGGCTACAAAATTTGGAATTGCGTATCCAATTAGGGGTAATCCATTGGGGTTAATTGATTAGGTCCTGAGAGAGAGTAATTAACAATTTAGGAAATCGAAAATCAATATATAATTGGATTAATAATAATTAAGGGAACAAAATAATGAAAGAATAAATCCTAAGCATTCATCATTGATCAATCTTAATTCAGTTTGGTAGCTCATTTGTTAGTTACTTATCTACTTGGTTTATTTAATTGTTTTAATTTCTATTATTATTTTCATTCAAATCACCATTCTAATACCTTATACAAAGTTAGTTTCAATTAGTTTTATTTATTTCCTCATAAGATCGATACCTTTCAATACTGCAAGATACGATATGTATACTTGCAGGTATTGAGAGTTTTATTATATATAAAACTTGCTCAACAAGTTTTTGACACCATTATTGAGTAGTTAGCTTAAGACTTTTTAAATTCCTTTAACCTAAGAAATTTTTTTTCCATTCTTGTTGCCTTGTTACTACATAAGCATAAGAATTACTTGTAGTTCATGTAAGATTAAAGAAACTCCAGCCCTTGATATCACAAGACAAGAATGAGCAATCTAAAGAGCGAGATGCCAAGAAGAGATTGAAAGAACAATGGCGTAAGAATTTATCAAAGAGACTGAGATCAAGTTAGCGTTGTTGAATATGTTATAGACCAACGTGTAGTTTTATGGGTAATAAGGATCCTAATGTCCATTTAGTAAACTTTCTTGAAATATATGATACCTTTGATATAGTGGAATGTCGGAAGATATCGTTAGGATGAGGTTTTTTCCCTTCACACTAAGGGATAGAGCTAAAGTATGGTATCACTCCTTAAACTCAACTTGGGAGCAGGTGGTGTGTGCATTTGTAGAAAATTACTTACTTCTGACAGACAAAGACAACAAGGTTGATAAAGGAGATTACAAATTTTCAACAAAACGACAAGAGTCACTATATAAAGTATGAGAACGTTGCAAGGATTTACAGAGGAGATGTCCTCACTATAACTTACCCAAGGAATTCCTATTGGAAAACTTATAAAATGAAATTAATCCACCCACAAGGGACACCATAGATGCAGCTTTTGGATGATCTCCGATGAGGAAGATAGTTGAGGAAGTGGAGGATTTGCTATAGGAGATGGAGAATAATAGCTATCTTTGGGTGTTAGATGGAAGAAGACAACAAAAGACCTTCTGTGATCAGAAGGGACTCATTGCTATCGATTCAATGATTTACTTCGATTAAAGCAATTCAGTATAGATGCGAATTATGTAGATATGATAGTCATGATATCGTTGATTGCTTTTGATGCAGAATAATAATACAGAGCAATTCAACTACATAAGAACAAAATTTGGTCAAGGAGGAAGAGACAATCCCTACTCTAACACTTACAATCCTAAGTGGAGGAACCATCTAAAATTTTCTTGGTCAAACAATACCAGTAATCAACTGCAAAACCAATGTCCAACTAGATTTAAGCAAGAGAAGTCCAATGCCAATGACTTGAAATTGGACAATATTATGGACAAAATTATAAGTATGGAAAGGAAGTTTGAATAGGTAGCTAAAAACCACACCTCTTCCATTCAAAACTTGGAGGTTCAAATGGGCCAATTGGCGAACACGTTGTTTACAAGAAGTGTGGGGAGTCTCTCGAGTAATGCTAAAGCAAACCCAAGGGAGTAACTCAAGGCAATCAAACTTAGAAGTGGGAAAGAACTTGAGCAACTAGTAGAGAAACAAGTTGCAAGCCACCTAGTAGAGGATCAAAAATAAAGAAGAAGGATGAAGGGAAGAGTGAGCATCCTCCTTACGTTGCCCGTCTACCACATCCAGCCAAAATTCCATTCCCTCAATGATTACAAAAGAGAAAACTAGATGCACAATTTGCAAAGTTCATGGAGAAGTTAAAGATGTTGCAAATTAATCTATCTTTTATGGAGGAATTGGAGCATATGCCCAAGTATGCGAAGTTCTTGAAGGACATATTATTAAAAAAGCGGACTTAGGAAGATAATCAAATGTTAGCATTAACTAGAAGTTGTAGCTCCGTAATTACCAACCACATGCCTTCCAAGCTAAAGGATCCATGCAGTTTCATAATACCTGATGTGGTTGGTGAATTTGAATTTGCAAAGTGTATATGTGACTTAGTGATATGTGCTTAATTTTTTCAAGTTTGGCAGTAGCTAAATAAAAAGTAATTGGCTTCCCTATAGAGCTTGCAAGAAAGATCAATCCATCTAGAGTTTAGTACTCTAATGGAATGTTGTGGAAATTATTCCATAATGGGATAGTTTTTATTCTAGATATGTCTAGTTGCAATCCAGGGCAACATTTTTGGACAAACATTAGTTATCCCCCGATGTGCCAAGGTCCAGCTTCCATTACCTTGTTAAAGTTGTCACTATCTGTGAATTTGAAGAGAAACGATTCTTCTTTAGTGAGCAAGACCCTGTTCAACCCTTTACTTCCCATTCTAATATGCACCCAGTTTTGAACATGAGGGAATGCAGGCATTTTATTAAGAAAGTAACTCTTAATAACCTACCATAGTGTTTCCCAATGTTTTGTGCCCTCCTATAACTTCTCTAGAGGGGAGTAACAATGTCATGGATTACAATTGAGTGGAAATGCTTAGGCTTCTCCTTTGAGGTATTAGAAGCTATTACATTACTCTAAAATTTTCCAGGATCTTTCAGCTTACGATTTGTGTTAATAGCCCTAGCCTCCTGTGGTGTCGGAAATTGGCTTGCTTCTAAGATACCATGCAGAGGGTAGGAAGTTAAAGGACTCCACGAGGTGCCTCATTTGGAAGCATCCATAAGCTACCCCAAAATAGTAACTTACCAACTGCTTCAATGGTTTTACACCTGAAATAGAAAGTTTCAACAGAGCCCTTCTTTAATGTTACCTCAGAATTGCCTAATATTGTGTTTATTTCCTATTCATTGTACTTTTGAATAAGCGTTTACCTTGCTTACCCACTCAACATGATTGACGTGAAGTTTTATTATGCTATTTTTTAAATCTTCATATCAAATAGCCAAATTTTCGTTTTAAGCTCTTTATGTCAGTAATTTCTATCTAACCTTCCTTATATACGATCTTATTACTTCTAATCGACTTTCCTTACTCTCTCTGGTGTTGGGAATTAAGGTATACTTTGTGAAGTAATTTTCTTTTTGCCATCCTTTTCCTGGATGGAGCAAGAGAAACTTGATAACACTACACAAAAATCCCCAAAAACCCAACCAATCCCCTACACAAAGAACCTTAAAAACACAACAAACCCAATTTACCCTTCGGAGTTTCCCCTATTAGGAGGCTCATCAAATAGACAATATCACAAGGAGGTTAATGGAAATGGAAGATGACATGGAGCATGATTGTAGGCAATTCTGGAAGTCTTGACAAACTTCGATTCGTGGAAACAAATAAAGAGAGGCTAATTTAGGCACCTTTAGAAGTGTTACATCAAGGTGCACAGAAATGGAAAAGCTCGCTTGTGGATTTTTTCCTTGAGAAGCATTTAACTTTTCCCTTAACTAGTAAATAGGCTATAATTAATTATAGAAATAGGGGATTGGTGAATGTTATGGTGAATGAGGATGAACTTTTTGTATTCAAGTTTAGCACAGAGGCGAATGCACAGAGTGTGCTGGAAGTAGGGCCATGGCACATGATGGGGCACCCTATACTCATCAAGAGGTGGTAGCCAAGGGTGAAATTGGACAGAAGCAAGTTGCATTCCATCCCCTTATGGGTCAATATTCATAAACTGCCCTTGGAATATTGGTCCGTAGAAGGCATGAGTTATATTGTGAGTAAAATAGGGAAACCCTTAGTGCTAGATGAGAATACTACTCTTGTGAAGAGAATAGGGTATGCTCGGGTGTGTATAGATTTTGATATAACAAAGAAACTCTATGAGACCTTAAGAATAATAAGATTGAAGGAGAATAGAGAACTAGAAGAAGACTCTTTAGGGATTTCGTATATATGGAAACCTAAATCTAAAGAGGAAAAATGAGTATGGAGAAGAAGAAAAAAAGGGAAACTAAGAGGGGTTGTAGGGGGTTAAAGGATGCCTCAAATCAAAGGGGGAACAATATAGTTAGAAAAAAGGTGTTAAGTGCTACTCTAATCAGCAAGAGTACGATTTAAGAAGGGGTGAACTCATTAGAAAAAGGGAAACAAATAGTAGAGGAATACCCTGAGCAGGATATGAATTTAGAGAAGTTTATCTCAGCTGAAGGAGGGTCCTAAAGTAATAAGGATCATAATAACAAGGCTACAGACTTGAAGGGGAATAACAAAGAGGGGACAGAGACATAAGGGGCTGAAAGGATGACCTCCATAGATAAAAATACAGAGGGCAATAACATGACTGGGAATGCAATAGAGGAAACTGATATTCAGACCAGTAAGGATACCAATTTTGGGGAGAACAATGAAGAAGGGATTAAGCAATAAATGGGGGAGGACTTGAACCATATGAGCATAACCATGAGGAAGAGGAGCTTACCAAGGAATGAGATAAAGGCCAATGCAAATAGGGAGAGCATGTAAGTGGATGATGAGCTCTGTGGGACTCCTTTGGTGGAAGCAGGGGAAGTAATAGGATCTCAGGATGCATTGTCTGTCTCACTTGGATTGAATAGAAAGTCTAGAAGGAAGAGGTCCAGGAAAAAGAAGAAATGATGAAGATACTAATATGGAATGTTAGGGGGCCAATAGCCTTAATAAGCAACTTGTAGTTAGGGAATTGATTAGGATTAGGATAGTGGATTTTGTAGGTTTGTTGGAAACCGAGATAAAGAGGGAGAAACTGGAAAGAGGCTTAGGGTTCTTGGAAAAACACTGAAAGGTGATAACCAACCATGATTAGCACTTGAATGGTAGGATAATAATTGGATTTAATGCTCAGAAATTGGATGTGGTGAAGCAGGTTGTGAATGACCAGTAGATTGGACAAAAATTGCAATATTTTGGAATAGGAGAAAAGAGGGCAATGAAAATTTGAGAGTGAATGAGTGGGAACATGAGAAATTTGAAAGGTTAGGTGTTTTTAACGTGCATTAGTGCATCAAAAATTACAACTCACCAAATTGCAGCTTTTCACGTGTTTGCACATTTTGATGCACGACCATGTATGAGAATGTGCAAACCAAAAGTAGAAAAAGAAAGTGTGTGCAACTTAAAAATTTAATCATCAAACATAAAAATCTTGCACGTTAACATTATAACACATGACACATTGCCCCTAAAGTCACTATTATGCATAATTCTCCCTCAAGATTATTAATTTTACTACCCTAAGCACTTTAAGACAAAATTCAATTAATTAAAACCTATATTATCACGTAAACAAACAAATTAATATTGAAATTAAAATAAAACTACAACTAACTAATGGGTTGCTTCCCATGCAAAGCTTCTTTAATATTGGTAGCTAGAAGTAACCTGCATGTTTCCGTCATCTAGGATCTATAATAAGTTGCTTGCTTTCACTCGCTTCTCCACATAAGGTTTTTATAGCCTATAAGTAAGCCAACCTTTGCAAGATTGTAACACCCCATTCTCATCTGACATATGCACGTGTGTCCATCAGATACATGTATACATGCCTGACAGAAATGACATGTTAACTATCTCACCTTCACTATATATAACGTGGCATCATAAACTAAACCATCAATCACACATTCTCTAAAGCCCAAAATGTTATTATGTTATACCAAAAACCATAATTTACATTGTATTATCTAATACAATATCATCCTATCATCCATGTTCTACAACCTTAGCTTATGAGCATAAACAACTCAGTACACACCGAATACTATAAACATGAAAGAAACAACTATGTCCTCAATCCCAGCTGACCGACCTTTGAGCCATATCTGACTGTAACAGTTGCACAAAATATGCTTCTACGAAGTCTTAGAAGCTAGGTCATCTCACTCTCGAACCTGAAAAGCAACGTTGCAATTTTGATGAGTTTTGTGAACTCAGCAGAGTAACCATTCTCGATGGTCCACTTATGTCATAAAACAAGATCAATTATAGCATGTAATTATACAGTTCAATTCCACTTGACAAGTATCAAATACTATCACAAATAAATCATTTCTCAGTTAAACGGTTCAATCAAATAACAACATTCACACAGCTTTGCAAATCATTCAATGAATTCAAATTATATGCAGATGCTACATGTATGAGACTCACATTCATTTTTTAATATTGTTGTGACTGTGGGCTTTTACAGTATCCCGAATTATCGGGCTCAGTAAACACAATAAGCTATAGGCTTTAATCACATATGTGAGAGCTTAAAGCTCCTTTCAGTAACAGTCTCAGTCTCGGTAGCATCATCAGTCACAACTCCTTTATATTACTTGCATTGGAATGAAATGCATGCCACAATTTAGTAATCAAATTCAATCATTTTCATTTGCAAGTATTATGATAGTTCAACAGTCACAGTATCAATCACAATAACAGTAGTCATCGGACTAGGTCTGACATTCATCTTTTCAGTTAAGAATCAGAAAATCATTTAGGCAGTTGCATTCACATGCAGGCATTACTTCCAATATCATTTCTATGTATCAAAACGCCTCGCACAAATATTGTCCAGAATCCAGTACACAGTTAACACATTTCAATACAATTTAATAAAATAGCAACAAATTTCAGTAAGATACAAAACAATAGGGTGAGACCATCTAGGTTACTTACAGTATGCTCCAAACAACTATTGCCTTGAAGTCCCGGCAATGTCAGGATGTTGTCGCTTAATCGCTCCTCTATACATATAACACATACACATATCATATTATTGCACAATTATGTATTCCTTAATGCACATTCATGTATACTGAATGTGTAAAATGCATGTTCATGACAATTTTGGGTTTCTAATCATTAATCTTATCACAATAATCATTTGGATATCCACTTTCAATTGATTAACTCAGATTTGTCTAAAGATACACTTTTAAGTCCATTTTTCACAATTATTTTCATCAGGAAAGTGAAGGAATTTGGTAACACTTCCTTCTAACAAATTATTCTCCTATGTCTTAAGTCTCTATTGATACCAAGATCATTCAATTTGGTTCATTATTCTATGAGTTATGCTCAAAATACCACAGACTATGTACATTTGAAATTTTGGCTAATGCATGATCATGCATTCAAGTTGTACAACCCATATCTCTCAATTCCAATATCCAAAAATTACAAGCTTTATACCAATTTAAAGCTAAGAGAATAAGCCACAACTTTGGTGTAGACAACTTAGGCCTAATTCGGTCTATATCAATACAGTTTATTCAATAAAAATAGGACATGATTTTTGTCCCTAGTAGTGCTACAGCCTAAGCCAAGACTTAGTTTCATGCCAATTTTAAAAGTCTTAGAGACAAAACTAAAATTCGACTTTTTCAAGAAAGTTGTAGAAATATGTAGAGACAAAACTAAAATTTGACTTCATCAAGAAAGTTGTAGAAATATGTCTATAGTTTAATCTGAATCAAGAGTCAACTCATTTAGAAATCCACAGATCAAATTATAATCAGAATACCGAAGCATATTCATGAAAATTCTCCAGTTCATAACATTCCAGCAGACTTCCACACTTTCATCCTATCAATCATTTTCAAACCAATTCAGATAGCTCTAAATTTTTATGGAGAGAAAGAAACATCTCTTAGGAATCTATTGGTTTAAGTTTCAAGTCATTTGGAGGTCGGATGAAAAGTTATAGCCAAAAGACTTAAAGTTGTTCAGTAAAATACTCTAGTTCATAAACTCATACATGCAAACCATCACCCTTTCTCTCTCTAAAACGCAGATCTTCATTTTCTTCACCGAAAACCCATACTTTTTTTCCACATTTCTACTCTTTCTTTCCATTCCAAACTTATAAATTATGCATTACTACACCCATTACAATTTCTAAACAGATCAAATATGAGATTATATGGTAATCACCAACAACCCGAAATCTCACATTCACCTTCTCTCTCTACTGCGTTTTTTTAAAACTTCTGCGCTTTTCTATTTTTGTCTTCCCTCATCAGTCTACATTTTTCTATCGTTTTAACCCTTCTTAAAACACAACACCACACTGCTTTATGTTCTCTTTAACTCTAACCTTAGTTTAACCCATCACTAACAATACCTAAACATTTACGCATGCACAACAACAAAAAACAGAGCATGTTCATCAACTTTACTGTATAATTGTTTCTGCGCATCATTTAGTATCCAACAAAAATCTCATTTCATCACAAGTTTATCATTTTATCGACTCTATATAACAACCTCACCTATGCACTCTATATAAATCCATTTCTACCAATATGCAATAGATTCACATATGTACAATACAAAATAAACCTTCTGCATATTTATCAGCACAAAACAGGGTATATTTTATACATCAATTTTCATAACTCTATATCATTCTCATAATCAAAGACTAGTTTCATACAAAACCTAACTCATTTCCTAGCAACTTATCTACTGTTCATATAGTTCATCTCATCATCACTATCACCGAGCTACTTCTTACACAAGTCATGCATGCATTCACTGCTAAACCGTAAAATAGCGTCAAAATCACAGAACCTAAAACCTTAAAATTTCACTTACTTGATTTAACAAGCTTTCGGCTGTGTTAGTGAATCAAAAACAATTAAACTCCCTATTAACAGACTGTCAATCTTACTCTGGCATCAGAATCAATATCCACGCTTTCCTACAGAACAAATTGGTGTTTCAGATTGTTTTTGTCTAACAATACCTTCGGTGTAAAGAAACAACAACAAAGGAACCAAATTCTTACTCTACGTGGCTTTTTGCATGTTTGATACGTATCACTGTTTAACACTGCCACTTGTCATAATTTAACTGGTATATTTATTTTTCTTAATCCAAAAATACCCCCAAATTTTCATAAATTTCCCCAAAATTCACCAAAAATCCGAAATAATCTAAATGTTCTCCAAATAAATTTTCAGCTCAAATAATTCACAGTTCATATTTTAATTGCATTTTTAATAATCAATTATACCCGAAAAATGTCAATGAATGCATGCAGGGACAGATCTACATTGGCCACTTGCCCCCACTACCTCCAACAAATTTCATATAAAAAATTATTATTTTAATTTTTGCCCCCATAAAAAAATAAAATTTTGCTCCCATTAAAATTTTGCCCCTATTAAAATTTTTTCTCCACTAAAAAAAAATTCTGGATCCATCCCTGAATGCATTTACAAATAATTGTAATGTGCAAAATCAATAATATCGTGTGTGTGTGTGTGTCACATTATGCATAAGTATGAATTATGCTTCCTAATTTCTCATTAATCTCTAATAAACACCATTTAAACCCTAATTCAAGTGATAGGATGTTACAACGATAATGACAAGGACATAATTTATAAAATTAATAAATCCAATCATATGCATTAATGCCCTTTTTAATAAAAAACTGTTAATAAAAGAAGGAATAACAAACCTCCCTGAATCATTCATTAACTCAAACAGTTTGTCTTTGAGGAAGTGGGAATCCTTCGTACTTAAGGTCACTGCTAACGCTTCACTAGTAGTTTCCTTATTTAATTCCTCTACTAGTTCTTCCTCAACCACCTCTTTCCACTCTTCTTCTTCTTCTTCCCATACAAAGGTTTCTGACTTATATTCTTCAATTATCTCCTGCCACCTCTCTACTTCATCTTCTTGGATAGAGGTTTCTCTCTCTTCGTCTTCTTTAAGAAGCTCATTTATACACTTATGGTTGACTTCCATTCCACGTTCTTTAGCATCTATTTTAGTAGAACATGGAAAAATCCCTTGCATCTCGTCAGATACTATCTTTGTCAACTGGTCATTCCGATTCACCATATTTTGCATATGATCCTTTGTTTCTTGATGCTTTTTATTCAATTCTTGAATAAGTTGAGTCATCATATCTTCCAGAGCAATAGTTACCTCCTTGCCTTCTTGTAATATATCTTCATTAATGAAATCGATTGACATATCTTCCGCACCATGAGATGCTAGGAAACTCGAATAGTATGAGGCATTATGCTCACCATATGTAGGTAAAGAAAATCTCTCATTGAATTCACATTGACTAGCTACTCTCTCGGTAAGGCATTCCATCAGTTTATCTATAATATTTTTTGTATTTTTGCTCTTGTTGTAAATCGTCAGTTAGAGCATAATCATTTTATTCATACGTGTAAGGGTTGCTCCACTCTGAATTGTATGTATTCTTATATGATGGACCTTGAGGTTGGTTGTACATGCCTAGTTGCTCCCATATATACGTTAGTGCCCTACATTTATGATTGTAGTAATTACTCCCATAAATGTAACAACACAACCTAGACATCTATTGAGTAATATCAGCTTAATTGTTGATACACTTAGTCCATGATACTTGGTGATTAATGCTTTGAAATGCTTAAGACATTCACTTTAGTTCATATTTGGTCTTAGGTACAATTCGGAATCATAATAGCTAAAGTGAGTTGAAAGAACACTTGTTAAGCCATCTTCTTGAGATTCACACTCAATTGTCTTCATAGAACAAGAAGGAGAAGGATTAGAGCAAAGAGGAGACAAGAAAATGCATAAAATGAAGAGTATATGTTGCAAAAAAGGCCATGACCAAAGTCATGCCCATATTGAAAACTATTAAGGGTAAAATGGTTAAAGCAAGAAGAGAGAAGGCAAAGAAATTTTTTTAGTGAGGTGTCACTCATTCAAACAAAGCTTAATATGAGGAGGGAGTGTTTTTAGTTGTAAGAATAATAGAGAAGAAGCATTACTGAAAAAAAGATGAGGAAAACATGAAGATTACATCACAAGATTAAATAGAGTGAAACCTTTAATCCAAGTTGTAAGAAGATTTTATTTGAGACAAAAGGGGGATATAGAATATGAATTCTTTTATTTTTATTTTTTCTTCTGAATATTTGATATTGGATTTGTTTTCTACGCTTAGGAACTAAACTATTTAATGCCTAGGTTTAATGAGCCTTAAGTTTGGAGGATAATATGATATGATCTTTTATTCAAGGCGATTTTTATTAATTGATTTATTAGGATTCAATTATGCATTTATATTCTTGAACTGATATCTCCAAAATATTAGTCAATGTTTGATTTCATATGAATGATAATGAGAAAATTTTTGTGTGAATAGATCTACCATAGTTGAAAGGAGTTGCATGGAAACCAAGAGATAGGCTGACATAAATCATCTAAATTAGGGTTAAACCTAATAGTGAAATTCACAAATTGAGTAATGCAATCTTATAGGTTTTAACTATAAAGAGATTTCAGTTAATCAACTAAGGGTTAGTTGTTGATAGTCTTGAGAAAGATATTAACATAAGATAGAAATTTCCAAAGTCTAATAATCAATAATTTAATAGTATGATAAAGGGTTAGTGTTTAAGATATCTTAGGGGAATTCATCACCTAAGTACTACTTATTTTATATGAACTAAACATGGTATTTTCTTTATCTTAGTTCATTATTGGGTCAACTTTACTTTAGTTTGTTTAATTTAACTTTCAATTAAATTCAAATCTTGATTTGATATTTAGATAATAGAAAAAAGGCTAATATTAGTACTTACAATCCTCGCGGGATCGTACCCACACATGTCAGTGCTAGTTACTGCTACACTCTGCACTTGCGATTAAGACTTATAAATTCTTATAAGCACAAAATAAATCAATCCAAGTGCAACATATTCCTGTGTCCCCATGAACTCCTAGTCATAAAGACCTATCATTATGGAGAACTCTGGGCAACTCATCTAAACCATCTCCCCCAATATTTGGAATTGGATGGTGTTTAGCCAATCTAAATTGTAGCAGCCTTTCTTAATAAAGAATGTGGAGAGCACCTTGAGCGTAAGGTCCGAGTATGAGGGCTCCACGATCTCAAAGAAGTGAGACCATACTTCGATGTTGATAAGCTCCTGAACCTACTAGGCTAAGCTAATCTGCTCTCGCGCCTCCCAGTCAATGCTTTCACTAGTCTCAAACTTCTTGTCCTTAAGCCTTTACTATTACTCCTTAAAGGCTCCGACATTGAACAACAACCTATTGGGTCGCTCTAGTGGACAAACTAAGTTTTCATGCTCTTGTGGCTATTGATCTCGAGTCGAGTCTCTAAAAGACCTTTCCCTTTGTTGTCTCTTCCTAGGTACCTCTTTTACTCTCCATTGTCCCATTATTGTGCTTGAAACTTAAAGTAGGTGAGAAAATAATTGATAAAAGTACAAAGAACAAATGTTCCCCACACTAGGTTTGTATGCTCACTAAATCTTAAAATTGTGAAAATGCATAATTAAAAGTAAACTTAAGCGTATAAGAAATTAAAACAAATAATATAACATAAATAAAATAATTAGAAAATTAGAAAAAGCTTAATTATTCACAAAATTAAAATTAAAAGAATGACAACTAGTAAATAAATTCAATCGCCAATTTAATCCTAAAATTGAAAATAATATACATAAACTAAATTACCCAATTTTAACAAAATTGAACATCTAATTCATGCAAATTTCAAAATTAAAATGGAATTAAACTAGTAAACAACTTCAATTAATTATAAAAACAAAAAATTAAACCTAATTGTATAAAAATCATCACAATTCAACTTTTAGTGAGCAAATTTGCATACACAGGTGTGTAAGTTTTTGCGGACATACACGGTCTTGTAGTTGACTGTGTAAGTCTACATGGGTGTGTATCTCTTTGTAAACATGTGTTAAAATTCTTTAAAAGATCCAGAATGTACATGGTCGTGTCCAGAGACCGTGTAGGTCTCTATAACCGTGTATACAATAAAAAATAGTTAGAAAAACTTACAAATTGGTCACTTAAAGTTACGAAACTTTAACACACATACTATACACAACAAATATGCAAAATTAACTCATGATGCTTTATATCCTAAAATAAAACAGATAAAAAATCAATAAAAACCTATGCTAGCACAAAACTGGAAACAAAGTGAAATAAAAATTAAACCTATCATAATTATTGGGTTGCCTCCCAAGTAGTGCTTGTTTAATGTCTTTAGCTTGACATACCCTTCACACTTACCATCAACCTGGGTCTATAATTAGTGGCTTGCATCCAATTGTTTCTCCACATAGCAATTTATTAACTTGTGAATAAGCCACAAGTTGTAAATAATAAAGACATAATGTATCAATTTAAGAAATCCAATTGACTCCATTAATGCCTTTTTTGATTAAAAAATGTTAATAAAATAAGGAATAAAGAAACTCCCTAAATCTTCAGTTGACTTGAATAGTTTGTCTTATGGCAGGTGGAAACCATATGTACTTAAAGGGACTACCAATAATTCATCAATAGTTTCCTTATTTGACTCCTCTTTTTCTTCCCTAATCACCTTTGTCCATTATTTTACTTTCTCTTCTTGGACAGAGGCTTCCTCCCCTTCTTCTTCCTCAATTTTCTTTATCATTTGTTCTTCTTGCTACTGTTGCTATAAAGATTCAACCGAAGTGTAATTGTTCCATGCAACAGTATAAGAGTTGCTTAACTCTGAATTATAAGTATTTTGAAGCTAGTTTCACATGTAATATAGATGCTCCCACATATAGTTTAGTGCCCAAATGATTGTAATGGTTATCCCTACAAATGTCACAACACAACATGGATATTGGTTGGGCTTCCATATTACTTGAGAGGTTCCCCACATTCCTTGTTGACAATGCATTGGTAAGTTGCCCAACTTAAACCTCCAAATTATGATCAAATTTGTCTTCTATTCTCTTATGACTTTCATTTTGGCTATTAAACTTGGAGTTTAGCATGCCCGGTAACTTGTCTATCTTTGACTCCAAGGATCCAAGCCTATCCTGCTAAAAACCAAGTAGTCTTTGTGCTCTCATATTACTTCTAGCATTGTTAATCCAATAATAATTTAGGAGGTTCTGCCACCCAAGATTATATATGATAAAGTAACACACATCCATACTTTATTGCCTTTAATGGTTTGGGAGAAAAGGCCTACAAGTTGCTTAGTTGCTCCTTTTGATTCTTATATTCATGCACTTACGATCACACAAGAAAATTATTACAGCCCTTTAACAAAGTAACGTAAACTGTAGTAGATGCTATAATAATCCCTAACAACAGCACCAAAAACTTGTTAATAGTTTTATATAGAAAACTTTCAATAATGCAATTATACAAATCATATCTTATAGTATAAAAGATATTTTTCCCACGAGGATTATATAGTCACCCAACAATTATTGTAAACTTTGTTTAAGGTAACAATAAGACGATTAACTAAAAATTAAACTAAAAACAAAGAATTAATAAATAAACTATATATAACTATTTACTAGGCAACAATGAAATTGGATGATTGATTACTAATGAAAGATAGGAATTGCTTTTATCCTTATTTGTTTTCCCTTTACCTTCTTAATTTAATCACACTTAACCCTAGATATCCTATATTTATGGTTACCCTCTCTTAAGATCTAATCATGTAATCTCAGTTGAAATAGATAAGAGTTGAGTTATAATCTCTCAATTTCTTAAAACTACTCTTAACTACTCAATTGGATTTGAAGCAATCCTATGGATAACTAATAAACAATTAAGATCTCTTTTCAATTTCCTATTAATATGATGTTTATAGGTCTATTACAGTACTATCTGTCACTGCATAACATAACTCAAATGAATTAATCCAATCTCTCGATCCAAATTGATTACAAAATAATAAAAAGCACAAGCATATTCATTAAATTAAGAATATAAAGTTCAACAAATAATTCAAGAGTAATTCTTAAAAGAGGAATTTATCAATCCATAGATGTAACTAGATATCCAAATCTAATCATTATGGATATTTAACGAAAAGAAGGAAATAAGAAAAAAGTTGAGAATGAAATATGAAATTCTTCTCTTCTTTTCGTTATGCTGGAAAAACTACCGCCCCTTTTTGTGTTTCTTCCTCCTTTTTAAGTGTCTCTTATGACTCCTAATTGCTTCTTTCTAAATCCAATCGCTTCCTTTTTTGTAGCCTTTAATAATATCCTTATATAGAAAAAATTAGGGTTATTGGGATAGACTCGGGTACTTATATGGTTGTGTAGGTGACCATGTATATCCAAAATACCTCAATTCGCAATTTTACTTAGTCACAAAAGCTTACATAGGCAACATACATGACCGTGTATGTCGACTTAAACGGGAAGGAATTAAGTCTTTAAAGGTCCACACATTTACAATGACTTACATGGTTACTATACACAACTGTGTATCTCCAAAATTGATCTAATTCTTCCATTCCATGTAACGATTTCACTCGAATACTTCACCTCTTAATCTATGAAGGTAATTATCACCTAAAAACATACTTAAAGCAAAATAAGTACCAAAAATACTATAAAACTTTTATATAACAAGGAAAACACACTAAATATGAGTATATATAAATGTGATCAATTAATCGTTTATTAGTGTGTGAGTAAATGTAGAGGGAAGAAAGCCAGAAGAAGATCCAGGGGATAAGTTGCAAACATTTAAGAGGGGATAAGAGGAACAAATAAGAGGAGGGCTAGTGCATGAGCACTATGCAAACATTGATGGGGACGTCTTCAGCCACATTCTCCCTTCAAAATTTTGGTTAAGATTCCCAAACTTTTGGTGTTAGTCATGATAGAGGAAATTTGGCCTTTAGAAACAAAGATTAAGGAAAATAAGTACAAAAGCCTATATGCCTATAATTTCTAATCATTCCTAACATTATAATGGAAGTATAATAATCTCTATAATCTTGATGTAATAGAAATATCTCCACTAATGGTAGAGGAACAACTAATTCATCTTTAAGCTAAAATGAGGAGTTGTGTTACAAAATTCCAATTGACCTTTATATATGCTTCCAATTTTATCATCATACAGAAACTCTCTATAGAGTATAACCAAATAAATAGGGGAAACTATGGTAGAGACTTGTCTATTAATAGGGGATTTAAATTGCAAAATGAATATTTCAAAAGTTGGAGTTTCAATAAGGAACCATACAAATGAGCTACTAGAGTGTAATAGCACTATCCAAATAATGGATTTTAAATGGAGGGACTATTTTATACTTGGAATAATAAGCGATAGGGAAAATATTTCATGAGGAAGAAGCCTAAAAAAGCTAATTTTTGTAATCATTTACTTTTAGACCACTATAACATATTAGTATAAAACATGTTCAATATGTATATTAGAGTATCTCTTTTCCAATTGAATGACTATTCTCTTGAAGCAGAACAATTTGAGGAGGCCTTAATTAGAGGTAGCACAAGTAAAAAAGAAAGTAGTTTATTTAGATGCATGAGGAAATTGTAATCTATAAGGGATGAATTAAAGCTTATAAAATGCACAAAGAATTGTCACACTCAGATAGTAGTAGATGAGGCTAAAAACAAGCTAGAATTGATTTAAAAGGCCTTATATGTGAACCCTTTAAATAATGAACTACAAGAGAAGGAGAAAATGACAATATTGCTACATTTCATTAATTAAACAAAGGTCTAGAGTTTTGTGGCTAACAAGTGGAGATAAGAATACATAATACTTCTATAGATCAATATAGGAAAGAAGAAACAACAATAAGATTTCTTCATTGAAAACTGAATATGAGAGAATTTTAACTTCAAAAGAGGACATATATCATGAAGTTCTCAACTTATTTGCTAAATCAATTAGCTCCAACACTGAGGCTTGATCCTCACTTACTATCCTCAAAACTTTCATTGAGGTTCAAGTACCTGCTCAGTTTTTGCATAATTTATTGAGATCTGTTAAAGAAATAGAAGTGGAAAGGACCATGTTTTCTCTAAATCCTAACAAAGCCCCAGCACTAGATAACTTTAATGTAAATTTTTTTTAAAAAAAACATAGAACTATACCAAAAGAATGGTGATTAATGTCGTACTGCAATTCTTTAGAAATGGAAAAATGTTGAAGGAGCTTAACAAAACATACTTAAGTCTCACTCCTAAGGTACAATCTCCAAACACCTTGAAAGACTATCATCATCGTATCTCTTATTGTAACACTATTTATAAGGTCATTACCAAAATGTTAGCTCAAAGAATGCAGCCAGTTTTGAGCCTTCTAGTTGATCCTACTCAAGTAGTCAACAGTAAAGGGAATCAATAGGGGATAATTTCCTCATAGTCCAAGGGCTTCTAAGAAATTGTTCAAGGAAAAAAAGTCAAGCAAGAATTGCACAATTAAAGTGAACTTCCGCGAAGCTTATGACTCTTTGAATTAGAACTTCATGCTCAATACTTTATAAGTATTTGGTTTTTCTGATCACTTCATTAGGTAGGCTTAAAATGTCAGCCCAAGCATATATTTTAATTTTAATTCTAGTTATTTAAGTCCAATGCAACCTAAAGAAAAACCCAAGAAATATTTATATTTGAATTATATCATAAACTTGACCAAAACTCCATAGATTCATAACCGATACAAATTTTTTTTATGTATATCTTTTGAGTCACTTGTATGTAAAACCTTAATGTCAAATTTACCTTCTTCAACACTCTCTTTCCTTTGGCATTGCACTAGATATGAAATTTTTTTCTTTGATAAAAGGGAAACAGCTAGTACAAACTACATCACAAAACGGGGTAAACAGACTCCCGATAAATCCTCTAGAAGGATCATGTGGCACCCAATGAGAGTAGTAGTAAAATAAGTAACGGCATCCCCCAGCTGCGCGGCATAATGAGCAAGCCAATCGGCACATCTGTTGCTCTCTCGATATACATGACGATCAACAACAGTCCAGTTCTTAGTAAGCAGCAGATGAATGCTCTGAATGATGGGATTGAGAGTCCCGAATTGTCGATCTGAAGAAGAGATATGAAATTTGACTAGGTAATCTGAATCATCAACGAAGATGCTAAAATTTCCGTTGTACGCACAGCTTAAGTCGCATATCTCATCTCATGGGAGAAGAAATTAAGTCCTCAAATATTCTTCCTAAGAAAAAAAGTCCTCAAATATTCAGAAAAAATCAAATGACCGGACAGACTAATAAAATGTCAAAGTGCAAGGACTAAATTTATAATATTTTCGATATTCCAGCAAGCAAACGCGTAAATACAAATAAGTTGACTGACCTAATTAAAGTTGGACAATATATAAGGGCCTCGATACAATAAGAGAATTAAGCAGGGACAAGAAAGCAAATGGAAAATATTTTAAGGAAATGTTATACAAATCTATCATTTTGGACTTGCCTGGGTTGCCACTGGTAGGGGTGCCCACTGCTCACGATAGCCAAAAGCCCTAAAAATCTCCACAGCCGGAGATAGAGATACAGAGGGACACATTGAACAAGTGAGAGACGGTGGAGGAAGCGGCCGAGTGGCCGGAGGAGGATAGCCCTCACAGTTAGTTCCTTTTTTTCGTATTTATTTACTTATTTTATCATAAACAAAATGGGTCTCTATTTCTTTGCCTCTTTTCTTTTAATCCTCGACTAGAAAGGAGAAATTTACGAATGGAGCATGGAACAAGTGAATGTTCGATCCGTTAGTTTCTCCGTCTTTTCTTTTGTCGAGACTAGATTAAAAGATAATTGAGTTTAGGGATTATAATTCGATTAACCTAATAGTTGGAATCGAAGGTACCTAACTTTCTGCTGTTCCGTCCAGCGGATGAATTTAAGTTTTGTCGTGCTTTGGGAGCCTTTAGGTTTACTTTTTTTTCTTCTTCTCTACACGCGTTGATTTGGTGTACAATCGATTGACGTCAGTTTTGTTTATGTTGTAAGTTCTAGTTTATTGGTGTCTTCTTTAAAGTATTCTTTTTTACTTTAACGCAACTGAGCTTGCTCAATTCATATGTGATGGGAAGATATTGGGAATTTTTGTTCCTTTTCAATCTTTTGATGTAATTGCATTTATTGGACGGACAGATTTAGCGTTTTTGGTATAGTACAAGGATTTGTTCTTAAAAGGCCTTAAGTGGATTCTCTAAGTTTTGGTCCTTTTGAGATATAATTTTTATTATAGTAGTATCCAGAATGTTCTCTTTCTTCCCGAAACAATAGATTCACTAATTATGCCTGTCATTTGTAAGTGAATTTGATATTGGTTTTGCTATATCTTGAAATCCTTATGCTTTATAATGTTAGATTCGGTTCTCTATGATTATAAGTCTATTATAACGTTCTTCGGATACGAGCTCACGTATGCTTAAAACTGTTCTCTGTGTGGGGCATCGGGTGCAATGTGTCTGCTTCTCTTATATGACAAGTTTTGAATTAATCATGCCAAAGTAGTGTCATTAGGGAGTACAATGAGCAATAGCTCTATGGTATTGACACTTTGCTTTGAACTATTATGTTTCCTAGGAAGGATTATCTGCTACAAACTGTTGATGAAGTGAATTGTGGACATATCTTATCCTTTCCTAGTCATCAGGATTTATGGCCAGTTTATTGCCTGGAGAATCTTCACATCATGCAAGTTCTGAAAGCGTTCCTTCTAGAAGTTCTCAGGACAGGCCAGAAGAAGTGGGTCGTTGGTACTTTACCAGAAAAGAAATAGAAGAAAATTCTCCATCACGAAGAGATGGCATTGACTTGAAAAAAGAGACATATTTCCGGAAGTCATATTGCACATTCTTACAGGATCTTGGCATGAGGTTAAAAGTGTGAGTTTACGCTATTTATCATAGCTATTTTGAAGTTTGGAGCTTTTTTTAATGCGTCTTTACAACTTCATTTTGTCACAGAATTCAAGTTAATTTCTATAGAAATTCAGTGCATTCTTGTTTTTGAATGACCAACCTGCTTTTGGTCATTGTGTTTTCTAATGTATAGATAAAGATCTATTTTTCCTACCTGGAGGTTCAATAGGCCTTGAATTTGGTATACAGTAGTGCTAGATGACGACTTCTGCATGATAATACAGTCATACCCACAACTGATGACTGACTAAAGTTCTTTTTGTTATGTCTGACATGCGTTGTTTCAATGTGCATACACGCCCAAAGATTTGTACACACACAGACGATGCTGTTAGGCAAAATAGGATTTGAGATGATTAGAACCAAGGATTTTAAGCTTTTATGATTTTAGGACTGCCCATTGTATGGTACCCACGATACTGGTCAAAATAAAGTTTTTGTATATTAATATGTAGCAGCAGACCATGTGAGCCTTTCTATGAATTTATGAGCATGCATAAAATTGTCCAATAAATACATGACAACATAACATTTTCCTTTTTATTTTTTCATTTTTCATCTTACGCAGACCTCAGATAACTATAGCAACAGCAATTATATTTTCTCATCGGTTCTTCATTCGCCAGTCACATGCAAAGAATGACAGACGGGTAATTTGCGACGTATATTCACCATTAAAGTTATTCTCTTTGGCCATCTTATTCTGCATTTAGTTTACCAAATTGCATTGCTGTGTCAAAAATGACTGGACCTATGCAAAGATTGTATGGAGATACAGAGCAATAGAATAATTCATTAAACATCTGTGAAGCTTGTTTTCATGCATACCCCAGATGAATTATAATTGCTCAGATTTTTGAAGTAGCATGAATTCTCCTGGATGGGCGATAAATGTGATAGATGCTGATGCATACTGTATGTTGGACTCACCTTGATGTTTTCTAGGTAATTGGTTCATGTGAAAGGACTAGCCAACAGTCTTAACTCTTTCTTGTGGAAGTTGTGTGGCCATCTAATCTTAAATTGCAGCTTAACCCTTGCCCTAATTATTTACTTTGCAGACTATAGCAACTGTATGTATGTTTCTTGCTGGTAAGGTGGAAGAGACTCCTCGTCCCTTGAAGGATGTTATTCTTGTCTCATATGAGATAATAAACAAAAAGGATCCTGCTGCGGTTCAAAGGATCAAACAGAAGGTATTCTTTTCTTGAATCGTGTTATCACATATTTCTCTTCATATTCTCTTTCTGATATTTATTTAGTTACGTTGTCATTGCTTTTATCCTGCTTTAGTCTCTCCCACTCTTTCTCGTGTAGACAAACATGAATATAGAAGACATTTTGGTTTATACAAATATGCTTGATACTTCTAATTAGATATTACAAGTTGATTTGTCACTAATGTTTCTCTTTGCCCCACTACTTCCTTGCAAGAGATGCATTTTTGGCCTAATAACTTGTTTGTAGACGCTTTTCAGGTAGAACTAGTGAGATCTTTTTGTCATGTGGGTTATTTCTTCGGCCACACCTTATCTTTTGCTTTGTCATGTGGGTTATGTTTCTAGGTGTTTGTTTTAGGCCACACCTTATCTCATATGAGATAATATACAACCAGAGTTTGCTTTATTGGCTACCTCAGAAATAGTTTCTTGTTTATGAACATAAAAATTTCTCTCTAATTGATTTCTTTCCTATATGCTATAATTCCAGCAGAGTTCTTTTTACTTTAGATTTTGTACAGTGTTTCTTTCTTGCTTTGTCTCACACACACATATTGTTAAGCAAACAAAGTTTTGGGGCTTGCTAATGTGTCTTAATTTATTATGCAGGAAGTATATGAACAACAGAAAGAGCTTATTTTACTTGGAGAAAGGGTTGTACTTGCAACTTTGGGTTTTGATCTTAATGTTCATCACCCTTATAAGCCCCTTGTTGATGCAATAAAGAAATTCAAGGTTGCACAAAATGCCCTTGCTCAAGTTGCATGGAATTTTGTTAATGATGGGTATGCATACTATTTTTTCTTGTCAAGCTGTTATCAAATTCCAGTTTTGTGGTTTCAGTTCCTAGTTTTTCTCTTCTTCACATGCTCATAAGTGGCGTGCAGGCTGAGGACTTCACTTTGCCTGCAATTTAAGCCGCATCACATTGCAGCAGGCGCCATTTTCCTTGCTGCCAAATTCCTCAAAGTGAAGCTTCCATCAGATGGCGAGAAGGTCTGGTGGCAAGAATTTGATGTCACCCCACGCCAATTGGAGGGTTGGTGTCCTCCCCTTAATATTGTAATAAGATCGATATAAAAGCACTCAGTGGGGCAGTCTTCAACTGGCCCTCATGGCAATAAGACATAAATGTACAACCTGATCCATTAGATTTTTCTATGATCAACTACGATGCCCTGAGTATTGCAATTGTCTTCCTATCATTATGGCTTTTTTTTAATCCAATTAGATGAGTAGATTGTAGGGAATGGTATGATCATCTGATGTCATGAATTTGCAATTAATAGATAGTGTCTGGTTCAAGTGCCATGGGCGCTGCTCCTGTTGCTTTGAGTCTTTGATAGGATGGAGTCAATAGCTTAATTATTGAATTTATTCTTGCAGAGGTAAGCAATCAGATGTTAGAATTGTATGAGCAAAACAGAGTGCCGCCTTCCCAAGGTAGTGAAGTAGAAGGAAGTGCTGGAGGTGGGCCAGCTAGCCGAGGACCAGGTAAAGCTTCAGCTGTGAATGAAGAACATGATTCAAAACAAACATCATTCCGTCCAGTGCCTGAACATCCATATACAGACAGCCAAGGGGTGCTACCAAGGATGGCCTTAATTCAAAATAATGTTAACGGGAGTGGTGAAACAGGAAGTGTTGTTACTGAACACAAATTGGATGTAGAAACTAAAGACAATCAGGCGCCTGAGCATGTTCCTGATAACGAAAACAAGAAAGATGTTCCAAATAAATCCCGGTCTGGTTCTGAGCGAAATGTGACAGAAGACCAAGAAAGACCTGGTGGAAGAGGTGAGAATGTAGAAACAGGAGAGTCCAGCACCATAATCAGTCGAAACTTGGATCTTCGGGAGGGTCCAGTTGGTCAGTCACCTAAAGAAGCAATAAAGATGATTGACAAGGACAAGGTGAAGGCAGCACTTGAGAAGCGAAGGAAATCTCGTGGGGAGATGCCTCGGAAAAGGGATGTGGTTGATGATGATGATCTTATTGAGAGGGAGTTGGAAGATGGTGTTGAATTGGCAGCAGAGGACGAGAAAATTAAACATGAAAGAAGGCAGAGCTGGTCAAAAAATGAACATTCAGATTATGTTAAAGATGATGGGGAAATTGAAGATGGAAACCAAGTTGGCATGAGAGGACAATCATCAATAGGATTCGAAGCTGAGAATGCAGAAGAAGGGGAAATGTTGGATGATGCCTCCCCCATGTTGAGTAGCCGGAAAAGAAAAGCTGACAGCCCAGCTGAGTGGCATTCGGAAGGGAAGAAATGGTATGATTCTAAACGAATTCACAATAATGATTCTGTAGAAGACGGGCACAAGAATGGTAGGAGCAGCTATGCAGATAGGGAGCATAGAAGATACGGGCAAGAGAATCATTTGTAAGGATAATATCCAGGCACTGGTCCTGATTGGTGCGATGGGGATTATCTTAATGCTTGAGACTTGATTGACATGATTAGTCTTGTTCCTGGATTTGCCTGAAATGGCATATGTCCTCCATTGTGATAGACAAATAATGGAGATGCTTCAATTTTTAGTATATTGCAAAGGAAAATGAAGGAAAAGAAAGAAATGGAGTGATCTTAATTATTGTACTCGATGAATCAAGAGTTCGGCATAAAGCTTCCATTTGCTGCTAATCGCTTTGCTGCCAAATTAGTAGTTTGCATATCAAGAGTAATTGCTATCTTATAACTATTTCTGGGTCATGGTTTAGTATGGAGGGAGTGTTTAGAAGAGTCCCTGTGTGAGTGCCTTGGTTGTATATTTTATTTATCCTTCTGGTCTTGAGTGAGAGGACTATGAAAACTAGTTTTGGAAACAAGATCGAGTTTGTTGCGTCAAGAGTAGTTTGGTAAAGGCAAAAATACTGGAAGCACTTTAAGAAGTCAGAGGATAACAGTCTGACGTAACCCTTGAGCTGCAAAAGCTTTTGAAAGCCCTTATGGTTTATCTTTTTTTGTTGTTACTTTTAAAAAAGTGACATCTTCTCTGCGTAGTTGGAAAATAAGATCTCTTATTTTGTCTATTTAAATAAATTATATACTAAAAATGCTCTATTTTATTAAAAAAATATTTAATTTGGTAATAACAATTTAATCATACCATCTATTTAAAAAAGCTTTTTCTTTCATAATATTATTAAACATTGAAACAACTTAAGCCCTATTGTACATGTTCTTTTGTCAGCAGTTATTCGTTATCTACTAATTCCAGTCCCAGTTCTTTTTGTTAGCTTACTAATGCTTGAGCAAACAATTTAAGGCTAGAAACAATTTCTTATTGTTAAAACTATGAACCTTTTGTTTTATTGCTTTTGTGCAAGTTTCCGGTTCTTTTTTCTTTTCTCTTAGTTTAAAGTTTTAGATTTCTAAAAATTCATTGAATATTAAGTACGGTTAATTCTAAAGGAGTAACAAATTGTGATCAAAATTAGGTTTAGGCTAACTCAACGTGGCTTAATTGGAAGTCAATGGAGAAATTTCAGTTTGATCAAGCTTAGACTTAATTTTGAGTTGGAGTTAGGCTTAAATTCATTACTCCATTTGGTTTAGACTTGCAATTTTCTTTTCCAATTCCAACCAGTCATACTAGATTAGTCAAGGTAGGAGTGGCTTGACTTGAAATTAATGAGCTAAACAAATTTTGATTGGGATTGAGCTTGGGTTCTTGCTCAAACTTAGGCTCGGACTTGAATTGTTGGGTTTGATTAAACTTAAACTCGGCTATTTGGAACCTAAACAAGATTTGTGTTATACGAGTAATGTACATATATTTTACTTATTATTTATTATTAAATTATCATGATTTAATCACTTTTATGTTATGTTTTTGGTAGTTTTGGATATATTTCTTGGGAATGATGTTGGTCAATAGAAGAGTTTTACAAGTCAAACGGATAAGGAAATATATCTTTGACTAAACATAGTCTTAGGCTATGTTTAGTTAGATGTAAGGTTTTTAATAGAATAGAATGAAATGGGTTTATAATGGATGTAATATTAGAAAATTGTTATTTGGAAGGGATGGAAGGGTTCATAATGTAATATAGTGAAATGTTGTTTGGAAAAATGGTTTATAATGTAATATAGTAAAAAATTGTTTATCATTTTACATTCCATCATAAACCTCCCAAACAAGAGGTTTCTTATTTTTCTTGTTTAAGATGAAATGAGATGTAATATGAAACCTCCTTTTCTATCTCATTCCATTTCATCCTATTATAAACTCTCATTTCAAACGATGAAATAATATTATATTCTATTCCATTAGTAAACCCCTAACCAAACATAGCCTTGGACACGAGTATATTGTAGCTCGTGTCCCTCTCCAAACAAAAGCATATGACGAGAAGATAAGACAATTTGACATATGGTAATGTGTCAGTGTGTTCATCTCCAGAAATTAGAAGTGAAAATACAATTTGATACATGGATAAGTTAGAGTTAGTGATATATGACAAAAGAGTACACGACCTAGAATATGGGTGTGTCAATGTCCATATTCTTCTGTGAAAAAAATGATACAAGATGCACTGCTGATATAGTGTTAGATATGACTTCAGACGTAATCCTGTCCTAGACCGTATACATAATAGATAGACCTATATAAAGGGTGCTATAAATTAAGCAATAGTTTTTTAGTTTTTAAAGTTATTTTCAGGTTTTAGATATAAGCATGTTACAATTTGTGTACCTCACTGGACGTGAGAAGATAGGACACAGTCTGACATACGATTGTAAGACAGGGTGTGTTTCTCTCTAGAAATAAGAAGTAAAGACATAGTTTTAATATATGGGCAGGCTAGAGGCTGTAATATGTGAAGAAAGCAATATAGAGGATTATACGACTTAGAACACAAGTGTGTCAGTGTTTGTATTTCTTTATAAGAATAATTTTATATATGCAATATTATACATGACTTAAGATAAGACCCTGCCCTAAACCGTTTTACAACGAATATACCTTTAATAAAGGGAAATAGAAAAACTAGTTAAGAAATATTCTTATTATTATTTTTATTTATTATCAAGTTTAAATTAATGTTAACAGTTGATATAAAGAGAAAAAAATCTTAAAACATACCTTCAATAGAGAAGGAGAATCGAAATCATTCCAATGAAGTGAATTACATCAACAGGTTGAGATCTTCGTCATGAACTCTTTTTTTATGAATTATTCAACTCTTTTGTTTGTTTGTGTTATTTAAAGGATGATTTATTGGCAAGTTTATTCGATATTTATATAGAAATATTAGTTTTGTCTTTTATGGATTAATTTAATTATTTTTATAGAAGAGTTTTGTATTTTTGAAATATAATTATCGATGTTAATGTTGGTTAATAAAGTGAAAGCTTTAATAAAATCTGAATTTGCGTGTAGAAGTTTGAAAGAACCTATTTGTAAATTGACGTAGGCACTAATATTGAAGAATGAATGAGACATTAGAAATAGATTTATATAATGCTTATAGTACTATGATAAAGATTCTCAGATCTTAATGCATTCTTAGATGTTAATCAAAAAAATATATCTGTTAATCACTCTAGGTATAGGTAATTGCGCATTGAAAGGTGATAAATTATTACATTAGGAGATTTCACCAATTTAAGTCAAAGAATTTCTAAATAGCTGAATAATGAGTACTTGATGAAGATAGAGGAAATTCCTATCTAGATGTTTATATTATTTGATTTCTTTATGTTGATTACTTATTGGTTTGTTCCTAGTTATATTTTGATCTATTTAGTATAATTTATGTTTAGAATAATTCAATCTTAGTCTTTTTTATTGCCTAGATAATAGTAGTAAGGTACTCACTTTATCTTCACGAAAACAATACTCTACTTATTTCTACGCCACTATATAATGATAGGTCTACTTGCCTAGAGTTAATAGTATTATCCAAAAAGATGTTACTGTTTACTCCTCCTCTGTGTACGGTTTCAATCTAGCCTTTCAAAGAACTAAATTATGGACCAATTTGAAGAGAATGCAAGGAAGATGTAGTAGTCCCTGGCTAATATGTTGAGACTTTAATTCCACTTTATGCAAAATTAAGGTTGAACGTAACTACAATCAAAGAATTTTTTTAAGGATTTTAGAGACTATGTAGATCATATGGGGATCACTAATTTAAAGTATGATGGTTATACATTTACATGGAGCAAAAAGTAGAGTTGTAACTGGTTTATTAGGAAAAAAGTTGGATAAGGCCTTAGTTAACCTTTCTTGGTTAACGTAATTTCCTGAAAGTAAGGAAAGCTTTATAGATCCCTTATTCTTATAACATACCCCAATAAAAATTGGTGATATGTTCCATTTATATTTAATAATTTTTTGTTACATGATGATGGATTTCAAGAAGTTGTCATAAGAGGATTGGAGACCCCAATATATGGGTACAAAAGTTGAAATCTATTAAAGGAGAATTAGAAAAGCTCAATAAAAGGGTTATTAACACTAAAATTGCTATTGAAAATGCAAAAGAGAAGTTGGCTTCCTCTTAATTTCTTTTGATAATAAATCCTGATAACTCTTGATAGATTGTTGTTTGCCTACAAATTTAATCCCCTACTTAAATTGATTTGTAGTATAGTGAAGTAAGGGTGTCGTCCCACAGAGATCAAAACATAAGGAGAATTTTTTACTTTCAAGCAAAGTATGAGTAAATGTCAAAGAGAAAAATAGAAGTTGAATGCAAGATATAGGACCAGATTTGGAGATTTGTTTGCTTGCTGTTAATGGACATTTTTAATTAATTTTTAATACATAATTCGCTAAATTATTGTCCATTTAATATTTAAATTGCACTAATTAAGAATTATTTGTTTTAATTTTAGGTATATATTAGATTTAAAATTTTTAAAAGCTTAAAGCAAGGAAAGCTCTGAAAGGAAGGAAGGATATTAAATAATGTTAATGTTTTGGATGTTAACATTTTGGCCAAGGAAAATGAAAGCTTGTGCGTAAAGGAGAGCATGAGATTATGGACTTCAAAAGGATAGAAAACAAATGGTAAATGAAGCTGGCGGTAAGGTGGAGCAGCAATGTGCGTGTGTTTATTTGACAAAAGAAGGAAGCTGGCGGCAAAGAATTGAAAAAATGCAAGAGCTAGGCGTAGCGTGAATGGTGGACCAAAGATAATACTAAAAGACAATCAAATACGTAGAGATAAAGAGAAGTTTGTGGCGTGAATGTAGGGAGAGTTTTGGACATTCCGGAGATAAAAAACGCTGGCGCAGAAGGTGTTAAAAAAGGTCGGTTTAAGACAAGTGACGTGGCTAGGGAATAACGTTTTGGCTAGGAGATAAAAACAAGACTGAAGACAGCTGGTGGCAACTTGTGGCAATAAAGCAAGACATTGAAGGAAAAACACGTTAGCAGAATGGGAGGAGCAGGAACTTTACACCATTACACCATTCAAGAGGAGCTTTGAGAGACAAGAGGGCCACTCACTTCACAACCCATCCATACTTCACAAAAGCTCTCAAACGCTACCTCCATACCAAGACGCACACCACCAGCCAAAGACTTCCTTGTTAGAGACCAAACGTTACAAGCTGCTGGGAAAAAATCGCAAGCTGCTGGTGAGAACGTTGTGGCTTGGTGAAGACAAAAAGAAACAGCTGGAGAGTTAAAAGGAGTTTGCGTAAGTAGCAGGTGGAGATAAAAAGAAGAGAACGTGAGGTAGCCAGGGGGGAGGCTTAAAGGACGTTGGTGCTAACTTGGTGCTAGCTTAGACTCCACTCACATTCAACTATTACAAGACTTATCACTCTCAAAACAACGAAACAGCTGGTGGTTGGAAAAACGAAGATCACGTTGAAGCTTCTATGTCCTAGCTGTTGGTGGAAAGGAGAATCAAAGCAGCCCCCAGTCTTATTTATTCACTCACTCACGTTACAACACTATTGAAGACTCTCCACTCACTCACATTGAGGCAAGCAGCTGCGTGAAAAAAAAAGGAAATAAAGGAGCTCTTGTTGGAGACTCCTACGTAGTAGCTGGTGAATGAGGAAGAAGGTTGAAGCAGCTGGCGGAGATAGGAGCTGCTGCTGGTGTGGAGAAGAAATCGAAACAGCTGGTGGAGATAAATAAGGGAGAGAATAAATTAAGAATAGATTGCGTACAAAAGATCGGTGGTTTGGTAGCTTTGACCCGTTGTGTGTGCTTTGCAACCAGATTGGTGAATCTCGAGATCATTTATTTTTTGAATGCGTTTATTCCAAGGTGATTTGGAGCCGTATTATATATTAGCTTGGTTTGTTTCTACCCTCTTATGAATGAAGTGTGGTCTTGGATCTCATCACTGGGGAATCTCGAGCTGAAAGGACGGACGGCCTCTTAATCCGGACGTCGTTTCAGCTGGCGATTTATCATTTATGGAGAGAGAGGAACCGTCGGATTTATAAGCAGTAGGAGAGGTCAAAGTATGAATTGGCGGCTTTCATTGTCAATGCCATTAGGGAGGTTCTTATTGCATCCGGAAATGATGGAGAGAACAGCCACACTCTAAAACACACATACGGGAGCTGGACATGGAGACATTGAAGTAACGTGAGCTGAAGGAGGAGCCAATAAAAAACACGATATTTGAGAACAAAAGCAGCAGCTACGTTGCAGGAGAAGAGTTGAAGCAGCTGGAATAGAGACCAACTTCTGGACAGAACAACAAGTTAGCTGGTGGGTAGAACAAACGCAGCAGCACTTGGTGGAGGTGAAGAAGGTGGTAGCAACGTGGAAGCAGCTGGAGAGATGCGTTGTTGGTCTGCTGTTGGAGTTTAAAAAATAAACGTGAAGAGAAGGAGAAACAGTAGAGAAGGGACGTGCATGAATAAAATGACACAAACTTTATTTATCATGTCAATGAACAGTAACAAAAGAGGGAGATACTTGCAGTAGCAAAGAGAGCTTCAACGGTTTTGCATGAACAAAAGGTAGAATCAACGGCAGCAGTAGAAGAGTTCGACATTCGATAATTTTTCGGACAACAACAGCCATCTCTCTCGACGATTATATATCGGGTGTTTTTAATTTCAATTTTTTTTAATTATTTTTTGTTTATTTTAATTGTGTGGATTTAATCAATGCAAACATATATTATGACTATGATTTATGTTACATTGATAAATATACGTGATTAAATTTATCTTTTTGGTTAAGGTTAAGATTGATATCGGATTAGGATAATTTTTATGGTATTGATTTTTGCTCGATTAAATGCAAATTTAGTCTTAATTTAGCTTGATCACCTAGATTAAGACCTTAGATGATTGAATGCCACAATCAATGGGATTTGATTTGTCAGAAAA
>JAOSBL010000212.1:20517838-20532078 GCA_027568915.1 Erythroxylum roraimae
CCCTGGCTTGGTAGGTAAAGGAGGCCGAGTACCCTTTCGACCACCCCCTTTAGTAACATGAGAACCAAATCCCTGCTTGGATACAGAAAATACAACCTCCTTGCCCTTAGAGTTACGCGGCATAGACACCGAAGGAGAATGAGAACCACAAGGGACAGACGGCCCTGGTTGAGCACAAGTACGCTCGCCCAACTGACCAGCCGGGGGGCCGGAATTCGCCGTGGAGGAAGTAGCCAGGGAAGTAGTGCCCTGAGAGCCTAAGGAGGAGACTCGATGCTCAAAGAGGGCAGGATCCAGAGTCTCCAGATTATCTACCCGGGGAATAGGCCGTGCATGGTCCGCCTGATCACCACCTTTGTCAGTTGAAGTAGAATTCGCCACTTGGTCGGAAGCCTGAACTCCTTCAACCATGGGAGCAGAAGGACGCTGCATAGTAGGTTTGATAGGCGCCGGGTTCGACTCAGGAGGCTGCTCACGTTTACATTGAAAAGGACTATGGCCAAACTTATGGCAATGACAACAGTAGTTCGGATAGGTTTCATAGCTGACTCGTTGCGTATACTTAGCTCCCGAAGGAAGTTTGACAGAGAAGCTAGTAACTGGCCCCTTTTCCACATCAACTTCCACCAGTAATCTGGCATACCCCAACCTAAGTTGTTGCCGTGTTATTTGATCCGTACAGAGAGGATTGCCAATTCTGGAACCGAGCTTGGAGAGACCCCTGTCATTCCAATAATCTAGAGGAACATTCGGGAGCTGCACCCACATAGGCACGTGCATAAAGTCGGAATAATCAAAGGTAAACCCCGGGGACAATGGTTTCAGGATCAAAGTTTTCCCAAATAGCACATAAGGGCTATCGGCTAATATTTGCATTCTATTAGCCTCAGAGGTAAAATGAAAAATCATCCAGCCACGATTATGAGGAGTGTAGCGACAAGGAACTTGCCATTTGTCCATCTGTTCTTGAACATCTTTCAACCCCGGGAATTTTCCCGTGAAACAACCGACCAGACAATAACCTCATTGACATTCCAAATCCACAGCATCCCCTTCCTCCATTACGATCTCTTCATCCACGGCCTGGAAGGTTAGTTTCATCTCCTGCGAAAGATCCCTATTCTGTTTAAAGAGTCCCGCAAAAGATTTTTTCGAAGTCCCTGTAGACGGTTTAGCCGAAGGAGCCTTAGGACTGTCATCAAGCACCGTATCTACACGAGAACCAGATGGAGTAGCCGGTTGTTCCTGTGCAACCTCCTCATTCGTATACTCCGTCTCCTCCATATCTTTACTACCCAAGTCAATATCCTCCGCAACCGTGGATGCTACAACATCCCCCCAGTTAGGAGGCCGCAGTCCAGTACTCAAAGGAGTAGGGATGGAAGGCATACTGGAAGCAGTCGGCCCCTGTGAAGGAAGAGTCCGAGGCCGGGAAGGCGGTGCATGGCTCCGGGAGCGGGCAGACCCTGGCCGTGGAGGACGAGACCGATGAGAGACACCAGTTTGAAAGCCGAGGCATGCGACAGTAATATCGATGCCCCGAGGACGTGGCCTACCCATGTTGCTCGTCGGGGAGGCAAGCCAGCTCCCAAGTGCGAACCGTGGGGCGGCACAAGCCCTAGGCGGGAAATGACGAACACTTCAAAAAAAAGAGGCGGCAAAAGTTGAAGCAACAGTGACAAATGAAAATCGACAATGGTGAAGACCGTAGTCAAAGACACCAGCAACAACCAAGAAATGGCGAAAAACTATCGGGAAAACAAGGCCCAGGCAGGAACTAGCAGGTGACCGAAACTAGGGAGAACAACCTAGAGAGAGACACTCTCAATAGCCACCCTTTTAACACTAAGTTTTCCATTTAGCTTAGGAGTTGTTTAGTTTTACCTCTGTATTTCTTTTGTTATTTTAATTTTTGTTTTTATTTTTCAAATAAAAAATATGTTTAGTTGTTAATGTTAATGTAGTTATATTTTTATTACCAATAATAACTACATATTAGATAAAATTTAAAGATATTTTTTCTAGTTAATTAAATTTATTTTAATCTTTTGATATAATATTTATTGATAAATTGTTAGTAAACTTATTATATTTTATTAAAATAAATAATATAATAATTAAATGTTTATTTATTTTGATTATTAAAATAAATTTTATTTAAAATTTATATTAAAGATATTTTAAATTTAAATTGTATTTAATAATAACTATTAAATTAAAATTATTTTATTTTAAAATTAATATTTAAATTAATTATAAAAATTAAATTAAAATATTCATAAATCATATTAATATTTAAATTGTATTTAATAATAACTATTAAATTAAAATTATTTTATTTTAAAATTAATATTTAAATTAATTATAAAAGTTAAATTAAAATATTTATAAATCTTATTAATAATTAATAATTATATAATATATATTTAGTTAATAGTAAATCAGATTATAAAAAAGAAAAAATAAAGACCATTTTCTATGATTTCCATAAGTCATGAGAAGATAAGAAACAAAAAGGCAAAAACTAAATATTCAGACAAGCAATTTTCTTTACTAAATGTGAAGATAAAAATAAAAAATAAAAAATAGAAATAGAAACAAATAAATACTCATATCTTGGAATTATAAATTCTTTTCAATTTTCAGACAAGCAATTTTTTTTACTAAATGTGAAGATAAAAATAAAAAACAAAAAAAAGAAGTAGAAACAAATAAATACTCATATCTTGGAATTACAAATTCTTTTCAATTTTTTCCCACAAACGGTCCCGTATCACTCTTAAACTGTTATGCTGAAAACAAGGTGAAGTGGCGGAGTCGGTGTCTGACTCAATAGTCTCTTCTCGACGCAACGCCGTCTTGACATCTGAAAACAAGGTTTAACTAGCGGAGTCGGTGTCTCGGTCATTATTCTCTCTCTTCTTGACGCAACGCCGTCTTGGCATCTCCGTCGTACAACATCTTCTGTTCATACAATTTAGAACCCTTTAGTGTCTAATTCTCAGTGAAGCCACTAGAAACCGTAACAAACTCTCTGATCCTATCCCTAACCAACATGTAAGACCGATAAATCAATAGCTTAAATTACCTTCCTCTTTCCTTCTTGAGTTTGTGTTGATTCCTTTTTAATGAATGGAAATAGGTCAAGGATATGTGTGAAGAATTTGCCAAAATACGCAGTGGAGGATCGGCTAAAAGAGTTTTTTTCTCAGAAAGGAGAAATTACAGATGTTAAGCTTATGCGTACCAAGTTACTATCACTTTCTTTTCCTTTTGTTTATCTGTCTTCTTTCTTTTAAGTTTTTGGTATTTGTGGTAAATTTTGGCTTTGTTGACTGATAATATTATGCGGCTTTGTCTACAGAGATGGTAAGAGTAGGCAATTCGCTTTCGTCGGCTTCCGGACGGAGCACGAAGCTGAAGAAGCTATTAAATACTTCAACAAGTCTTACATTGATACTTGTAGAATTACTTGTGAGGTGCTGTTTCTTCCTTAGTAATTTTCTTTTTTTCTCCTTACTTTTATGATTTGGTCTATGATCTGTTGTGGGTACAATTTCTCTGATTATGAGTGTAGATTTAGGAATCGGTTGTTTGTCAATATCTTGAGAACTAGGGGAAAAGAAGTTCTTTTGTTGCAGTATGAAGCAATATGTAGTTATTCTCTGAAATTACACAATCCATTATATGTATTTCTCTTTCCAATGTTCTTTTCAGTTCTAATAATATAAGTGGAACGTGCTACTATGGCTTGAGTTTGTCAAATCGATTTGGGTCCAATTAAGATTGGCTTGGTATAATTCAACCTTTTGTTTTTGTTACTCGTATAGTTATTGAGCATACTAAAAGAAAAATTTACCGTTTGTATTTAACTGAGTTTAATTTTGAACAAAATTTGAGGAGTTATTCAAGGTTGCTAGTTTTTATATAGATAGCTTGCAAAGTTGGAGACCCAAATATTCCTAGGCCTTGGAGTCACTATTCTAAGAAGAAAGAAATGAAGCTGACTGATAATGGGAAAAGAGTTACTTGTGCCAAGAGTTCAACTTTCAAGGGTATTAAAGAGGAAAGGAAAATTAATAAAAAGGGTGATAAAATTGATGACCCCCAATTACAAGAGTTCCTTCAGGTCATGCAGCCTCGAGCAAAGTCAAAACTATGGGCAAATGACACTTTGATTGATGCCTTAGATGATGAAAATCTTCAAGTCAGCATCCAACCAAAGAAGGAAAGCAGAGAGAATTTGGTTCCAGAACAGGTTGAGATAAGTGACACTTTTAATCATGCAGCTGAGAAGTCGCATAATTTTGTTCACGATGAAGTTGTATCAGATATGGATTACTTCAAAAGTAGGGTGAAGAAAGAATGGTCAGATTCTGAAAATGAAAGCACTGAGGATGATGTTGATGAAAAACATGAAGATAGCATTTTTCCTAAGGAAAGCCTTGAGAGTATTGATGATGACAATAGTAATGACATAGATGATGAGAATGTTAAAGAGGTGGGTGCTCCTGAAGCCCCTGATGGGGTAATTCTTGATCCTGAGAATCCGTCAACCTGGAAAGATAAGGGAGATGAAGTTGTTGAGAGCAATCGTTTGTTTGTTCGCAATCTGCCATATACAGCAACGTATGTATTACCACTTTTTTAGGGGCTTTTTTTCCCTTTTTTTCTTGGCATGGAGATCGCTTGTTACTGGCCATCACGTTGTTACTGCTGATTGCTTTCTTCTGTTTGATGTATATGTTATAAATAATTTGGAACCTTTTTTAATTTCCCAATTCTTTTATTTTGCATGTTTAGTGAGGATGAGCTGGAAGAGCATTTTAGCAGATTTGGCAGTGTCTCCGAGGTCCATGTTGTTGTCAACAAAGATACCAAACGGTCCAAAGGAATTGCCTACATTCACTATGCTCTTCCAGAGTCTGCTACAAGGTATTTATGACATTTACTATAGGCTTTGAATAAAATTCCCTGTCTTCACTATTACCTTTCTTATCGGGTTATAGATGGTGGCAATTGTGTGGTTTATTGATAGTTTGAACTTGTATCTTCTGCAGTGAAGCCTAACGACCCAATTGATTTAAAATTCCACAATTCCCCACATGTAAAAATTATCCTTTGTGATATCTACTAAATTAGGACAGTAGCTAGATGTAACTTTTTTTCATCCTTTGGTTTAATATTTCTGATATTACGAGTGAAATGTTACCTAATTGTTCTATATCAACTTTTGCTTGAAGAAGAATGCAAAGGTCATAATATGTTCTTTAACGCTATGCTGACAATTTTATTTGTGTACTTGCTTGTTGGCAGTTGTGATATATATCTCAAATCTTAGGCCGAGTCTTGTTATATCACTTCCCTTAGAGTAGTGCAATTTTTTGGTAGTTTATTCAGCCTTAAGGTTTTTTTGGTTATAAGATTTGGCGGATGGTTTGTGTATAGTCTTGATTGTGCATTTTCATCATTGGATATTCTACCATCTGGCTGATTTTGAAGCATTGTTTTCTACATTATTGTCGATGTATTTAGACTAGTACATTTCTAATGTAGGGCATTGGAAGAGTTGGATAACTCTATTTTCCAAGGTAGATTATTGCATGTCATGCAGGCAAAACAGAAAAAGCAAATTGACAAACCTGAGTAAGTACATTGATACATGTAGATATCTTCTGCCTTTAGAAAGAAATTCCCTATCCTATTGGATTGAGTTCATGCTGGTTGATGTTTTGGGCTAGCACTCCATTATGTGAAGGCCCAAGAACTTTTAAACAGAAAAGGGAGGAAGAAAGGAAGGCATCTGAAGCCAGTGGAGACGCAAGAGCATGGAATAGTTTGTTCATGCGTCCTGATACTGTATGTCATCATAGACCTTGAAATATTATATTTATGAGTTATTTGGTTTTTAAATGTATCCTTTCTTGTAGGTTGTTGAAAACATTGCTAGGAGGCTTGGTGTGAGTAAAAGTGATTTACTTGCCTGTGAAGCTGATGATCTTGCTGTACGCATTGCTTTGGGAGAAACCCAAGTGATTGCAGAGACAAAAAAGGCTCTTACAAATGCTGGAGTAAATGTGACTTCCTTGGAGGATTTTGCTGCTAGAAAAACTGATGGTATTAAACGAAGCAGTCATGTGCTTTTAGTGAAGAACTTGCCATATGGTTCTTCGGAAGGTGATCTAGTTAAGATGTTTGGCAAATTTGCGAGTTTGGATAGAATTATTCTCCCTCCCACAAAAGCAATGGCCTTGGTACCAGCTTCTCATTTTCTTTTTCTCATTTCAGGCTTTCGATGCACATTTAAATATTATGCTTTGCTATTTTTCTGGTGCTTATACTGCAGTTCACCAGTTATTTATGCAAAGTGGAAACCAGCATTAGAGTGTACTATATTGTTTGGTTCATTGTTTAATTTTCTCCTTGCTTTAATGGTACTATGTAGTAGCTTTTCTGCTGAGTGCAACATTATAGGTAGTGGACTAAGACTATGGTGTGAAATTGTGTGTTTGATGTGCATAAGTACAGTGTGTGTATTGATATAAAGTAATACGAATAAGTGCAGTGTATGTCTGGTTTGGGATGAAATCATCCTTGGTCTTCCCTAGTGTAATTACTGTGATTTTTCCTCCAAGTGTTTGGAGTTCATTGATTCATATAGGATGAAAATTTTGGATGATATGAGAGCATAGTTAATGTTCTTGAAGCTCTGGTAGCACCTCCTAGTATTTTATTGGGTTGATTGTCACATAATTTTCCTCTTGCTCTTTCTTCCTTTTCCCTTCTATGGGCTGAATAGCTTTATTCTTTCGTAATGCACATATTTGCTACTCATATTTGATAATTTTCAACCTCGGTAAATGCCATTTTAATTTTGGTGTTATTGTTATTCCAACATTAACTATTAGTCTTGCGGTTTCAGGCTGTTTTCCTTGAACCTGCTGAAGCTCGTTCAGCTTTTAAAGGGTTAGCGTACAAGCGCTACAAGTAAGTTATGTAACTTATGTTACAAAAATGATGCTATTAGAGCTTTAAAAGTTTACTGGTTGGTGTTTAGTTGTAGTGTTTCGGTTTTTTCTCTTAGTCAGAGGTTTCATGGTACTTTCAGGGATGCTCCTCTATATTTGGAGTGGGCTCCTGCAAATATACTTAGTCAAAGCTCTGGCTCAAAGATTGATGGAAAAAATAATATAGCTTTGGGTGAGGGTGATGCCAAGAGGATGTTATTGGAGCAAAGTCTGGAGGGGATATCAGAGACAGATATTGATCCTGATACAATTGAGGTTAATGTTATCAACATTCCTCCTTTTCTTTTCTTTGGTATTTTCTTGGTACTATAACTCCTCATTTGTTGGTTTCCTCATATGATTTTGAATTCCTGATGTTTGTCTAATGTGTTTTCTCCGTTTCAGTTAAGAGGTGTATCTTGACATGATTATTAAGTTTTGTATCTATGGGGGTAGCGAATGTAGGTTGGGATTTGACAAAATCAATATATTCAGGTTGCTAAATTTTTAAACTGAACCTAATTTACTAGTTATACCCAAGCTGGTTGGCAGATTGGACTGGGTTGGGCCATCTTTCTAAAAATTATGTAATAAATTTTGTTTAGCAACTATAATTTTCATTTGGGAAGAGAGAGAAAAATATTCTTGCTCTTTATTTGAAAACAAATACTTAATTTTTTTAACACATATATCAAGGTAAAAACAAGCAAAAAGGTGAATGACTTGCATGCAATTTGATCTGTACCAGAAGGTTGGTCAAGTTGGGTCAATATGGGATAACATAATTTAAAAACAATTTGATATTTTATTAGGTATAAGTGCCTGTCGATTCTGCATATTTTAATATTAGGATCTAATGGCAATTTGGGTCTGGGTTAGCAGCGTGGACAGATTTTGCTACCCCTACTTATATATTCCACGGCAATCCTTCTGCATCTTTTAACTTAAACACTAGCTAAGTGATTAATGTGAAATTGTTGGAAGCTATTTTTTACATCTAAATTCAATTTGCTAAGAGCCGTATTTACCTTCAACTTTTATCTCATGATTGGGATCGGTGGGTTTCATGGAAAGCCAACCAATTGTGTAGACATGGAGAACTAAATAAATGGTAGAATGAGCATAATTTTAGAAAGCCATCAGCTAGAAGATAATGAGAATTAGCAAGAGTAATTGATCAATCGAATTAACAAGTGATAAAGTGAAATTTTAGGGTGATAAATGGAACACACAGAGTTGGAATAAAATTTATAATAAGATAGAGCCCACAAGGTGGAACTGTAGTGAAGACACAAAATGTAGATATCACCATTTAAATGAAGTTAAAATGTTTCCAAACCTGATTGAGAAGAAAAGGAAAAACATGGGTAAATGCTAGCAGTCAGAGTGTTGATATTGTTACACAATTGTTTTGTGAAATTTCACGTGTCTTGCTATTTTATTGTAATCACTTTTGCGATCTGCTGTGACCAAGTAATGCAATATCCTTGTTAAATGGTTCTTATATACGGCAGTGGATTATGCATAGCTAAGTTATTTTATCTTGTTCTATTCTTTTAATTAATCATTCTTTGATTTTGTTCTACTGTACCGCAGTCTCGATCATTATATGTGAAGAACCTTAATTTTAAGACATCTGACAAAAGTCTACAAAGGCATTTTAGCGAACACATGAAGGAAGGAAAAATCATGAGTGTCAGGGTAATTGGTTTGAGTTCTTAGGACCTTTGCCGTTTTTGTTGGTCGAACCTAGTCTTACATATTTCATTCTTTGCTTGTGCAGATAAAGAAGCACTTGAAAAATGGGAAGAATGTTTCTATGGGTTTTGGATTCATTGAATTTGATTCTGTGGAAACTGCAACAAATATTTGCAAAGACTTGCAAGTAATCATTGGTTATAGTGATGATTCAAGTCACTTTGACAATTTGTACCAGTCCTCAACCTTCTTTTTGGTTTATTACTTTCAGGGGACTGTCCTGGACGGTCATGCTCTTATCTTGCAATTCTGTCATGCCAAGAAAGACGAGAAAGTAGTGAAAAAGGCAGACAAGGATACAAGTTCAACAAAATTACTTGTGAAGAATGTTGCTTTTGAGGCAACTAAGAAAGATCTGAGACAGCTATTTAGCCCATTTGGACAGGTAAGTTTGTGCCGCTTAGCTTCTTATTTGCTTACTGGGAACTGTTGCTTATTTCAAATATTCCTTGCTGTACAAGTGGCTCTTAGTTGTCATAGCACTCTTAGTTGTCAAATATTCCTTGTTGTATAAGTGGCTCTTATTTGCTAGTTGTCATAGCCCATTTGATATCTTTGTTAGTTTGACTAGCATTATACTGGCTGTTAAACTACCATTGTCTGTCCTCTAGCTGAGCTCGGAACCTGCCATGGCAAAACGCCAAAGCAACAAGAAAGTTATTTTACTGCATGTTGGAGCTTCATATTTAAATTCTTGTTTGCTTGTATTCACCTTCAATATATTTTCCAGGCTCCCTTATAATAATTTATTGTTGAATGATATCGAAAATCCATTTCCAATATGGCTTGCGACATTAGATTGTCATATGTTTGAGGGTATCTTTGAATGTGCCGAGAGCTTGAATCCACATACGTGAAAAATTGAACTAGGAAGGGATATTTGAACTAACTCCCAAGGAGAATATGTTGGTGCTGATTGTTCTTCTAGATACTGTACTTGTCTGGTTGACTATAGTAAACATGCAGATCAAAAGTGTAAGGCTGCCAATGAAGTTTGAGAACCATAGAGGCTTTGCATTCGTGGAGTATGTAACAAAGCAGGAGGCACAGAATGCACTTCAAGCACTTTCAAATACCCATCTCTATGGTCGACATCTGGTAAGATCCTAAACTGGGTATAGGACATGTTGGCGTTCCAATAATAGTGCTAAAATGTCATAACTGATTTTTTGTTTTTAGGTTATTGAAAGGGCAAAGGAAGGTGAGAGCTTGGAAGAACAGCGGGCTCGAACAGCTGCTCGGTATACCAATGAACAAACTGGATTACAAAATTCAGCTAAGTTGTCGAAGAAGAGAAAACAAATGGCCTTCTTGGACGAGGGGAACGGGAAATTCCAAAGGACTGCTGATTAGTGCTTTCAGAAAATTCTGTGTTGATAATTGGTCGTTGATTCAATCTTTTAGCTTGTTTTGGCCCCGATTTTGCTTGAGAGGTGTGGAGCCATGTGAAGTTTGTAGCTGTTGTTTTCAAGCGATTGGATGTACTTCCACCTTATTCCCTTCTTTTTCCTTCTTCCAAGGAATCAAGTCAAATTTTGTAGTTTTTACTTTCCATTCTGCTGTATTCTAAGTGCGGAGGTTTTATAAACATGCCTTAAGAATTACTGACAATCTTATATAAAGAAGGAAACTAATTCAATGCCAAGTGTTTCTGTTGCTCCGTATTTTAAACATCAACAAATAAGAAAATTGGTTGTTGTCTACACAATAGGGATGATATAAGTTTAACATGGATGGATTTTGAAATAGAAAATAGAAATTAATATGGATTAATTTGACCATGAAAAATGAAGGACATATTGTGAGACCGATTCAGAAACAATATGAAAGAAAACAAGAAAAATGCAACATCTTTCTGCCTGAAGAGACCACAAAGAGAATTTTAGACTCTTCCCGTGATAAAATATGCATATGATGATGAGTGAAAGCACAAGATGAGGTAGACTTTCACGTCCTTCTTCGTGTAGTAATTTAACAACTAAATCAATTTATATAAGTTAAATCTTTGTTTTTTTATAAAGTAATTTGATAGATGTATTACAAAATCTACATATATTGTTTGTAAGTCTCTACATTTTATCCTTTAATTAATCAACATTTTCATATATCAACTTCAATCTTCTATTTCGAATTAAGGTAAGAACTTTCTCCTTAAGTTTTCATCTGCATATCTATCTGTATATACTAAAACTCTCTTTCACTTACATGCTTGCTTGATTCTTGGATTCTTAAAAAGTTCATCAGGTTTTATTGTCAACATTCGATGAACTTAATTACAAGTGTTAGGCAAAGTCTAGCAACCATGTTTGTTAAACAAGAACCAATTATGCATTTATACCTCCAAACTTATATTGTTCAATCTCTTGTTTCCTCCACGTTGTCTCTTGTTACCATTCATAAATATTAATGTTATGATAGGTTTTGAATGTATGAATAATTAAAAAAAAATTAAAATCGGTTTCAAATTAATCAAAATGAAGTTTTGATTTGATGTTTATAGTTCATACTTCAATATATTGAGTACAAAATTTGTATCATTAGACATTGTTTGTAAGTAAAAAGAATTTCTATATTTAAAGAAGTTTCAATATATATGTGTACAAAGTGCCAAGTAAATATGTTCTACGTTAAAGCTTCAAATTGGTGTTTTAATAATATGCAACATATATATTTTCTAAATCTCTTGTTTCCTCCACGTTGTCTCCTCTTTTAGTTTTATATTATCCTCCTTTGGCCTAGTACTCAAGTCTTTACTCACCCTTCTCTTTCTAGAAAATGAATGAAAGATTTTTTTAGAACTCTAGCACAAGCTATTACACCACTACATTGTAAGACCATTTACAAACAATTATAGTTCAGTACAGAAATCCTGAGAACAAAGTTACAAATTTCAAAGATTTCATCCGAGCTTTATGCCTAGTGTGAGCTTGCTTTGAGCATTCCTTGCTACCATGATCTCTCTAATCTACTTTAGAGTGATGTCAGTTAACTTATGCTTTAAGTAATTTTCCCTTTTTTATTATTTGTTGTTTCTTTCTCTCCATATTGAATAGTTGTTGAAATGAAAGTAGTTTTAAGCAGCTCACCATTTTGCTTGAGTTCTTTAACCTTTTTGATAACCTATACCACAACTCTATTCCATCATACGCTTGACAATGCTCCATTAAAAGATGAAACACTCTATTCCAAATTATTTTAGAGAACTTGAATTGGAAAAGGATATGATTCCTATCTTCCTCCTCTTCTTTGCATAAGACACAAATATGATAATAGAAGTCAAACCACCTATCCTTAGTTCTGATCCTGTTTTTTATAACTAGCCAGCAGATCAAAGTTTGTTTATATGATACCATGGTACATTCTCCAAGTGAGTTACCCCTTGGCATTGGCTAACCAAATGATTCTGTCTTCTCTACGCAAATGATGAAGCTTAGGTAGATAATTAGATAATGAAGAGGAGCCTCTGAAGTTGGAATGTCAAACTCTACGTTGCCTCTTGAAATCCAACGTTTAGAATCTGATTTAGAACTCTCTAACTTAGTATTTTATGTCTAGCCCACCTTATATACGGGTTTGTATTATGTCATATTTGAGTAATGATTATTAGATTTTGTTGTGCCAAAGAACTTCCCTGATAATTGTGTTTATTTGATTTTGTTGTGTCAAAGAGAAAATTTCCCAGAAAAGGGAGAAAGTGTATATCAAAATTTGCTCTAGCCTTGATCGATGACCAACGACATCTGATTGGGAGGAAATTTTAGTATGTTATTCCTGAGTCTTGCCTCTTGTCATCCAATGGTTAGTATCTGATTTGAAGCTCTCTAACTTAGTATTTTCTGTCTAGCCCTCTTTGTATACAAGTTTGTATTATGTCATATTTTGATGATGATTATTAGACTTTGTTGTGCTAAAGATAAGAGTGCCTAGAAGAGGGAGAAGGTGCATATCAAAATTTTCGCCCGCGTCGATCGATGACCAAACGACCTCTGATCGGGATAAAATTTTAGTATGATGTTCCTGAGTCTTGCCTCTTGAAATCCAACAGTTAGAATCTGATTAGAGCTCTCTAACTTAGTATTTTTTGTCTAGCCATCCTTATATACGAGTTTGTATTATGTCATATTTGGGTGATGATTGTTCGATTTTGTTGTGCCAAAGAACTTCCTTGAAAATTGTGTTTATTAGATTATGTTGTGCCAAAGAGCAAAGTGTCCAGAAGAGAGAGAAAGTGCATATCAAAATTTGCTCTAGCCTCGATCGATGACCAAATGACCTATGATCGGGATGAAATTCTATTATGTTGTTCCTGAGTCTTGCCTCTTGACATCCAATGGTTAGAATCTGATTTGGAGCTCTCCAACTTAGTATTTTCTGCCTAGCCGTCCATGTATATGAGTTTGTATTATGTCATAATTTTGTGAAAATTATTATATTTTTTTATGAAAAAGAGAAAAGTACCTAGAAGAGATAGACAGTGCATATCAAAATTTGCTCCAGCCTCGATCGATGACCAAACGGCCTTTGATCAGGTTGAAATTTTAGTGTATTGTTCCTGAGTTTTGCCTATTGACATCCAATTGTTAGAATCTGATTTGGAGCTCTCTAACTTAGTATTTTCTGTATAGCCCTCCCTGTATAAGAGTTTGTATTATGTCATATTTTGGTAACGATTGTAAGATTTTGTTGTGGCATAGAGAAAAGCACCCAGAAAAGAGAGAAAGTGCATATCAAAATTTGCTCCAACCTCGATCGATAACTAAACAACCTCTGATTGGGATAAAATTTTAGTATGTTTTTCTTGAGAGATGCCTCTTACATCCAATGGTTAGAATCTGATTTGGAACTCTCTAACTTAGTATTTTCTACCTAGCCCTCCTTGTATACGATTTTGTATTATGTCATATTTTGGTGATGATTATAAGAATTTTTTGTGTCAAAGAGAAAAATGCCTAGAAAAGAGAGAAAGTACATATCAAAATTTGCTACAGCCTTAATCGATGACCAAAAGACATCTGATCGGGATGAAATTTTAGTATGTTGTTCCTGAGTCTTGTCTCTTGACATCCAATATATAGAATATGATTTGGAACTCTCTAGCTTAGTATTTTCTATTTATCCCTCCCTGTATACAAGTTTGTATTATGTCATATTTGTGTGACAATTATTAGATTTTGTTGTGCCAAAGAGAAAAGTGCTCAGAAGAGCAAGAAAGTGCATATCAAAATTTGCTCCCGCCTCGATCGACAACCAAATGACCTCGGATCGAGATAAAAATTTAGTATGTTGTTCCTGAGTCTTGCCTCTTGACATCCAACGGTTAGAATCTGATTTGAAGCTATCTAACTTAGTATTTTCTTTCTAGCTCTCTTTGTATACAAGTTTGTGTTATGTAATATTTTGGTGATAATTATTATATTTTGTTATGCCAAAAAACTTCCTTGATAATTGTTTTTATGTCTAATTGATCTCTGTGTG
>JAOSBL010000212.1:20539598-20556625 GCA_027568915.1 Erythroxylum roraimae
AAAGCTGTGCGTCAGATGTATACATATTAGAAGAAGAATAAGCATACAGGTAGTCAGAACATAGGTCGTCTTTGAAATTTTCCCAGAGGTCTTTAGGATTTGTTGGCAAACAATAGAACAAGAGTGTAGCAAATAAAAGCCTAAGGGATGTCGGCATTTGAAAGATCACAGCTTCCTCAAGTGTTTGTTCTACGTTCGAGTCAGATGCTAGCAATCCTAATTGTCGTGCAGCATCTCAGAAACAGTTCATCCTTTGACCATCAACAGTCAACAAGTGATCAAATGATGTTGTTCCTCGAACATTTGTCAGTAATAATCTTTAGTAATACTTTTCTCCTTCTCGAGGGTCAACAGTAACTAATTGTCCTATGACTTTTCTTCGGTTTCTTTCCGATCATGTATTTGTTTTTCGATTCCAAATAAAATGTTTTGGGAAATCTTTATACAGGTATTTCATTTCTGCGGCCTTTTGACTTGTGGAATTCGTCTTGAGAAATTCCGTGAGCATTGTTGAAAAGAAAATTGAAAGAGAAGCAGAGGAGGTCAGAGGAAGGCGAGGCAATGCAGCTGTGTACACACAACAAAACCTGGATGAAATTCGAAGGAAAAAAGCACTTAACTTAAGAAAACCTGGATGAAAGTTGAAGCAAAACTTACCACAGTTGTAGTTGGTTGAATAAAACCGTGGTCCATCTGTACACACAATAAAAGCAACGCAAAGAGAAAAAGGAAATAAAAAATCATGACTGAAATAAAACTGAAGCAAGGGAACTCCAAATGTAGAATAAAATCGTAGGCCATCCGTACACACAAAAAAACCCATGACTGAAATAAAACCGAAGGAAAAATAAAAAATTAGCGCAGCCGGATCAAAGTCGAAGGCAAAAAACCACAACCTGGAGTCCATGGTCGAAGGGAAAACCTGACAAAAACACTGGAAGAGACTTGGCACGGTTGTAGTTGGTTGAATAAAACTATGGTCCATCTGTACACACAATAAAAGCAACTAGAAGAGACTTACCACAGCTGTAGTTGGTTAAATAAAACCATGGTCCATCTGTACACACAATAAAAGCAACGCAAACAGAAAAAGGAAATAAAAAATCATGACTGAAATAAAATTGAAGCAAGGGAACTCCAAATGTTGAATAAAACTGTAGGCCATCCGTACAAATAACAAAACCCATGACTGAAACAAAACCGAAGAGAAAACGAAAACTTAGCGCAGCTGGATGAAAGTCGAAGGAAAAAACCACAACCTGGAGTCCATCGTCGAAGGGAAAACCTGTAAAAAAACTGGAAGAGACTTACCACAGTTGTAGTTGGAATCATCTGTACACATAACAAAACCCATGACTGAAATAAAACCGAAGGAAAAACGAGAACTTAGCGCAGTTGGATGAAAGTAGAAGGAAAAAACCACAACCTCGAGTCCATCGTCGAAGGGAAAACCTGACAAAAAAATACACAACAAAACCCATGACTGAAATAAAACCGAAGGAAAAACATAAAGTTAGCGGTCAAAGGAAAAAACCACAACCTGGAGTCCATGGCTGAAGGGAAAACCTCACAAAAAACTGGAAGAGAAGCAGAGGAGGTCAGTGAAAGTCAAAGGAAAAAAAGACAACCTAGATGAAAGTCGAAGGAACAGGCCCGAGTCCATCATAGAAGGGAAAACCTGTGAAAAAAACTGAAAGAGAGGCAGAGGAGGTCATAGGAAGGCCAGGCTAGAGAGCTAAAGAAAGAGATAGTCGAAGGGAAAAATCACAACCTGGATGAAAGTCGAAGGAACAGGGCGGAGTCCATCACAGAAGGGAAAACTTGAGGAAAAAACTGAAAGAGAAGCAGACGAGGTCAGAGCAAGGCCATGCCGGAGAGCTAAAGAAAGAGAGAGAAAACTTTGCGCAACTTTGAGTTGAATGGAGGGAGAGTGGAATTTAATCAAGAGGCAAATTCTAAGGCACGATACCAACTGTTAGATTAAATGGACAGACGGGATGGATTGCGTGGTTACAAATTCCGAGGCACGTTAGACGGGCGGGATGGATTGCGTGGTCGTCCACCCCGTTCGTCCTTAGTATGTATAGTTAATAAGTTATTCTTCTTGCTACTGTTGTTATAAGATTTTGCTAAAGCATAATCATTCCATCCATCAGCGTAATGGTTGCTCCATTATAAATTATAAGTATTCTCATTTGGTACACTTTGAGGCTAGTTTTGAATACAATATCGTTGCTCCCACTATAGCTTGGTGCCCGACATTTATGATTGTAATGATTACCCCCACAATTGTCACAACACTAAATGGATATTGGTTGAGTTCCAAGTATATATCACTATAACTCTCATTCCAAGTTTGTGCTGATGCCATATGCGATGGCATATTATAACTCCCATGAGAATATTGTTCACTCCACCCTTCCATTGTGCTTTGTAGCTAATAAATTAGAAACAAAATAAAATAAAATAAAAAATGACTAGATTAATAAAAGCTAGGTTTTCGTAATCTTACTAATCCCTAGAAATAGCATAAAAAACTTGATTGAATTGTTTTCGTATGCTTACAAGAATTTATCAATTTTAAACCATAAGCGTATGGTATGACTGTAGCTAGCACAAGCAAGTACAAGTTAAACTCATGAAGATTGTAAGTACTAGCTTTTCCTATTTCTAACTGTTGAGTCAGATTGTGGATATAATTAAAAATTAAACTAACAAACTAAAGTAAGATTGAAACAAAAATGAACTCATACAAAGGAAAATACTACAAAAAGTTAATATCAAATAAATAGTACCTAGGTAATGAATCCCTATAAGATTTCTTAAATATTAACCGCTTATCAAGTAATTAAATTATTAATTATTGGATTACGAAAATTCCTATCTTATGTTAATATCTTTCTCAAGAATATTAACAACAAACCCCTCAGTTGATTAATTGAAATCTCTTCCTAGTTAAAACTGCTAGGACTGCATTATTGATTCACGAATTTCACTATTAGGTTTGATCGTAATTTAGAGGATTTATGTCAACTTATCTCTAGGTTTGCACATAACTCCTTCTGGTTATGGTAGATCTTTTCATATAAAAGGATTTCTCAATCTCAATCAAATGAAATCAAATCATGAAATAATATTTAAGATATATTAGATCAAGCATATAACACATAACTAAATCTCAATAAATTAACCAATAAAATTGCATCAAATAAATGATCAAATCATATTAATATCACAACTTAGGGTTCATCACACCTAGGCACTAAAAAATTTAATTCCTACCCACAGAAAACAAAACCAAAGGCAAATATTCAGAAGAAAAATAGAAATAAAAAATATCACATTCTAAATCTCCCTTTTTTAGCTAATGAATTTTCTTGCAATTTGGATCGACTGGTGTTATCTATCAGATCTTGTGAAGTAATCTTTGTGTTTTCCTCATCGTCTGCTCAGAACTACCTCTTCCTGTGATTCTTACAACTTAAAAATGCTCTAAAACTCGTCTCCCCTATTATGCCTCTAGGAACATCCTTTTATAGTTAAAAAAAAGGATTTTTGGGATATACACGATTACTCACACGATCGTGTAGGAGACTTTGTATCTCCAAAAAACCTGAATTTATAATTTTACACGGGCACAAAGACTTACACGAGTTACATACAATGTCGTTTATGTCAACATACACAGGCATTTAACTTCGCACTACTGGAAACAATATTCTGCAAATCTCCGCATATTTACAGAGACTTACACAATCATTATACATAGTCATATAGGTCCTCAGTTGCTTTAAATCTTTTTTCTATGCCACGATTTCATCTGAATTCTTCCTCTTTTTATCCATGAATTCAGTTATCACCTACAAATACACTTCAAGCAAATTAAGTACCAAAAATACTATAAACTATTAAATAACAAGCAAAACACATTAAATATGAGTACATAAATATAGTCAAATAATCATTTATCAAGTACCTCGACTCAAGAGGCCTATAATGCCCCCTTATAAGTAGGCCAGAGTAGATACCTCACATCTATATCATGCATGACTTCTTTAAGGACATTAGCCACTATGAGACAATAGAGGCCACTAAAGGCATCATCAGCACCACCATCACTACTAGTTGCACCATAAAAACTCAAAGATAACAAAAGAGCATCCAAACTATCCATTGCTTCACTTAGACAGAAAGGTGTAATGGAAGAGATATCAGTCATTCTAGATGAGCAGTGTAAGGTGTTATGATTTATATATTGGGATATATTATGAGAGAAGACTTGGTTACTGATATATGAGAGATCAACTTATATGATGGGTGGTCAGATTTTTTTGATATTAAAGAGCTAGTATATTTCGAGCTGACTCTCAAGTTTTTATGTAAATTAGATGTGGATGACACTAAGGCGTCATATGATGACTTACCATGTTTAAGTTTATACTGGGAGGCGCAAACCGTAGCCTTAGTTCTAATCAATTTAGTGTCTACATTGGTTTTCACACTAAGGAATGTGTGCAAAACTTGACACTAAGAAGGATCTCCTTTGATTGGCCAGTGATAAATGAATAATTGACTATATTTATATACCTATATTTAATGTGTTTTGCTTGTTATTTGAGAATCTTATGGTGTTTGTAGCACTTTTTATGCTTTAAGCATATTTTTAAGGAGATAATTGCCTTCATAGACCATGTGAAGAATTTGGTTGAAATCAGGACATAAAATGGAATAATTGAAGCAACCTTGGACTTACACAGCCATTTATAGTGACCGTGAAAGTCATTATAATCGTATGGAACTTTGAAGATGCTATTTATGCGCGTATGAAGATACATGCCATATACACACTCGTGTATGTGCCCATGTAAGATTTTGTGATCGTGTGAAGTCGTGATTGAGATGTTTGTGGACATACACAGTCACCTACATGACTTTATAGCAAAAACTAGGTCTTCTAAAACATATGGTCGTGTATGTTCTAGAAAACATAATTATTACTATAAAAGGATATTATGAAGGATATGCAAAGGAAGGAAGACTTGCGAGTTGGTGAGAAACCTAAAAAAGAAAGAAAACACCGAAAAAAGGGGATGCACATGAAAAGTAAGAAGATCAAAAGTAGAAACATCAAGGTGAACTCTAGCTTTCCAAATTTTCCATATCAAGACTTCAAGCCAATTTCAATATTTTCTCTTTATTCTATTTCAGTGCCTTGTATGCTAAATCTGAATCGTTGTGTTTTGAACATGATTATGGATTGCTAAATGTATTTTAAGGTTTATTCTTGAATTGTTTTTTATAACTTTTACCTTGTTAAATTTAATATATTACTACTTTGCGATATTTGTGTGCTGAATACTTGATTTGAATCGAGAGATTAAAACAACTTATTTGTATTAAGTTACGCAAGAAGTATTGGTACCTTAACAGACTTACAAATATCAGGTTAATAAAAAATTGAAGAGACATCTTAATTGTGAGTTAATTATCCTTATGATTGCTTCAAATGCAATTGAGTAGTTAGGAGTAGTTTTGAAAAATCAAGAGATTGCAATTCAACTGTCCACTTCAATTGGGATTACCTGATTAGATCTGGAGAGAGGATAAACCTGAGAATATTTAGGATCAAACATAGTTGAATTTACAAGGTAAAGGGGAGACAAAACAATAATAGAATAATCTCTAAGTTTCCACTGAGAACTTCAATTTAATTTTAATTTTTAATTTGTTAAGATATTAAATTTTGTTAATTTACTTTAATTTTTAATTAATTCAATCTTTTGTTACCTTAAACAAAGTGTGATTTAAAAAGAAGAAAGGATTTTGAAGTGTAAAGTAAAATATTTCATAATACAAGATTCTTAAATAATTTCAATTGTAGGATATCCTATATTGAATGCATAATATATCGGTAGTTAATACTGAATCTTCATGAATCCATACATTCTAAAGCCTCATTAGACACTGGATATGTACTAATCTTGATTTGACTTGAACTCACTTATCCTATGGGTATATGAGCTAGAATCAAAGACATTCGATGTAAGGGGAACAGAAATCTGTTCCCCACAATCCTATTCCCCCTGTTCCCATCTCTTCTCAACCGTTCAATTTTTGTGGGTCCCATTTATTAAATGGATGAATTTTCATATAATAGAGTAAGAACAAAATAATGGGAACAGGTGATTTGGTCCTCGATGTCAGGCTAGTTGTTCTGACTATACTGCTCAATTTCACAACAATGTTATTTATGCTTTAGAAGTTGTTCTCAAGATCTTATATCATATGTTGTTGCTGAAGTTGTCCTTAACATAAGCATGCTCGGATGAATTTATGTTCCTGTGGTTGATTATGTCTTATTATGATATAATTGAGTGTTGTTATTACTTCTTTAAGCTTTTCAACCTTGTTTTCTTCTGATAACTATTTTATGTTATGTGCTTCAGATGCTTTACAAGGAATGAAAATAAGCCTAATTAGTCATTGCCTTTCTCAATCAAAATGTGAAACGTCATATATGTTAGCACATAGTTAGAATAGTCTTGGGATTGTTGAGTATTGAAGTTGCACGAAAATCATTGTCAAACCAACCGTACATGCTAATTTTATTTCCTTCATTTAGTTAATGATTTTCACGTTAAGTGAACCCATAGAATCCCTATTGAGGTTGAAGGAAATGATATACTTGGCACTTCTTAAACATGGGACACAGGTTTCTGCGTCATCATTATTGGTTTTGAGTTGAACAAAGCCACTATTGACACAATGGTCCTTGCGGTACGTTGGCACCATGCATACCTTTTCCTTTTCTTTTAGGCCACCAACTGAATGTACTCCCCTTTTGTCCCAGCATGTTTTATTGTAGAGAATGCAAATTGTTCCTTCTGTTATTTATCGGTTAATTTGATTAGATCATTGTTTCGGAAGCTAAACCTCACTGCTATCGTTTCTGAATATCTGATATACATACTAGTTATTCCTCAAAGCTGATATGAAATCTAGTAAATTTCAGCGTTTTCCTACCCCATCAAGACGTCTTCTTTCCGAAAAGGAAAAGAAAAAAGAGCAGGTAGTCTTCTCATGATTCCGCCAGAACCATTCAGAAAACAAATTGGAATCAAAATCTTTTTGCGAAATGGCACGGTTGCTTTTTCTGTTTCCTCAAGAAACTCATGTAAACCTTGACTAGCATGACAACTAAATGCAAAGAAAGTACATGAAGCCAAACCAAACCAAACATCATGGTAAAAGTATCAAAAACTTTGATGGCCTAGTAATCCTTGAAAGCATCAAAGTCCTCTTCTAAGATGTGAACCAACTCCCTGCCTGTTGGAGCTAGAAATAGGTTAGTATACCCACCGCAATGTTTTGTAATTCAGCTCCCTTGCCAATCTCATTATTAGCTCCACTGTTTTCCTCAAACCTAACATCACTTAGCAACATGAAAAAAGAAATGAAGAGGGCAGCCGTAATTTACTGTAAAATCACCCTGATACTGATACCTCTCATGGTACTTGCTTTTGTCGCAGTCTAGAGATTGTCAGATCTGCACCTCCAAAACCATCCATGACAGCCTTTGCAGAAGGGAATTCAGCTCTAGATGTCAAACTTCACATACAGCAGAAGACAAGACTAAGAAACGGAACAACAAAAGCTTCTAGTTAAAGAAATTAAACAAGAGGGATCCGACTGTTGAAACAAAGTAAAATGTTGTACGAATATTCATAGAAAGAGCCTACACTATCAATTGTTTTATTCTCAAGAAATGGCAGCATATTTATTCTATGTCATATTGGACACCAAACACGACAAATTGACAATTTTTCTTTCACAAAAATAGGGGTAGTGTTCGTCAGTAATGTTATTGTTGTGGATGCTTTTATTGGAAAGAAACATAACTGCAAACAGCAAACAGTATGAAGAGCCATAGTCAAATGATTTCAGCTTTCTTGTTTCATAACTAAACTTTAAGATTTTTATTTTAATTTTTTCTATTAATTAGGAAGTAACTTTATTATTTCCTACGACTCTTTTACTAGGTAGTTTTCCTAAATAATGATCCTTATTCCAAAACAAATAAGGGTAACTTTTTGTAGTTACGCTGCTTATCATCAACATTTTCAGCGAAGAAACATACACAAGGAGTTGGTGATCTCTTACAAATAACAATCAAAGATTTCAAAATAGGTTCCTCAAAGAACAAGAAAAATAAGGGAAATAAAGAAGACTTTCTTGCTAACCAACCTGTGCTGAGCTCCTATTAGTGGGCCCCTTAACAGTTTGGTATTAGAGTCAGGCGTCATGGGTGACTTAGAGCAGTTGATGACTACAGTTCATGATCTAGAGCACAAGCTCATGGAAAACAATAAGGAGGTGCACAAAGAGCTACACCTTTTCCAGCAAGGAAAAGAGATCAGCAGGGGCTGCAACCACAGGCAGCCACCAACCAGCCCTGACAGAATAAGCCAATGATCATCAGGTCATTGCATAAGGAGCTATGATCATACCCAAATACAGCAGGCCGGAATCCCCTTCCTATAATGGAATTGTGGATCCTTTGGGATGGTTATAAAGATGTGAATAGTTTTTCTTCAACCAGCAGACAGAGAAAAGGTACAAGGTTGGGTTAGCTGCATTCCATATGACAGAAGAGACGCAACTCTGGTATTATAGATTGGAACAGGAGGAACCTGGGCTCAGTTCAGCTCAATTCAAATCCTACTGCCTTCTTAGGTTTGGGCCCCCACTAACAAGCAATCCATTATGAGAACTGATCAACCTTAAACAAACTGGAACTGCAGAAGAGCATCGACCTCAATTTCAAACCTAGAATTCAAGAGCAACTTTGGTACAGACAAACCTAGAACATGAAATGTTCACCATGGCCTTAGTGGAAAATTTGAGAGGGGAAGCAAAATCCCCCTGATCTGGTTGCTGCTATGAATTTAGCTTGAGCCTTTGAAAGGAAAATTCAACTCAACTGTGGAAGTATCAATATAGGGCGATGTCAAACAACATGGGCAACTCTGAAACCATTCGAAACTACCGCATATTCAACAACCAGCTGAGGGAAAACGCAGATGGATAATAACTCAAAAGTGGCATCTTGTGTGGGAAGCAGTGTTGTGCACCCCCTAGAAGGCGATGTTTCAAGGCTGAGATGTCAAAATATAGGGCGAAGAGACAATGCACTAATTGTGACGGACTTTACTCAACAAGGCATAAGTGCAAGAGACTATTTGCCTCTTAGTAGATGAACTGGAGGATGAAGAAGATGAACCAACTTCCTTTGACTGAGTTTCAAAAGTCTTACCCTGAACTTAAACTTGAAGACAAGCTCTTAGCCCAGGAGGGAAGTAATGTTGTGGATGCTTTTATTGGAAAGAAATACAACCCCAAATAATGCAGTATGGGGAGCTATAGTCAAACTATTTTAACTTTCCTATTTACTAGCAAAACTTTAGGATTTTTATTTAAAGGGGAAGATCATATTCAATACAGATCATCAATATTTTCAGTCAATAAACTTATAGAGGGGAGTTGGTGATCCCTTATAAATCACCATTAAAGCTTTCAAAATAGGTTTTTCAAAGAACGAGAAAAGTAAGGGAAACCAAGAAGACTTTCCTGCTAGCAGACCCGTGATGAGATCCTAATTGGGTCAACTTAACAGTAATGCACATTGATATACTTTGCAAAGAGACTGAGTTACTAACTTGTCTTTTTCTTTAAATCATTCTTTATCCTGATTTTTGGAAAGCAAAATCAAAGAAAGCACATCAGAAAATTTAGAACATGTCCTACATATTGTTGATATGGGATTTTAATATGCAAGCTTTACCTGCTTCTAACAACAACACAGGGCATGCCAATTCTCTCAGCTGCAGCAACTCCAGATTTGCTACCAGCAATCAGGACACATCTGTTGACAGGAACCCCTGCATACTCTGCCCCTGCACGCAATGCAGCTACAATCTTCTCTAGGCTGGTAATCATCAAAATGGTACAATAAGATCAGTATTGCTAAAGGAAAACAACTTAAACTTTTTAACTGCTGATGCTTAAGGCATTAAAATATATCCATAAAAAAGTTCGGAAGAAGAGGTTGTTATTGAAGTCATTATTTAGCAGCCCCAAGGTTGCAGGTTGTCATCATGCTTTTAAGTAATGTGACCAATCAAGTAACAACCTCTCACCACCTTGTATGACTTGGTACCAACCTTTCAGATGAGCTCGTGTCAATATCAACGCTCAGCTTTAGCAAGGCTGCAACCTCTTCAGCTATCCTCAGTTTCTCAGCAGAAGCTGGTGTGGAAAGCATGTATATATGGAGAGCAAGAATGTAATGACTTAGTAACCAATGTACTATAATTAAAAAATTGGATAAGTTGAAACTAATACAGAACAATCAGAAAAGAGGCATGACTTACCTGCTTTTCTTGCTTCCTTAGCTAGCTGCTCGTCTAACCCAGATAATATTCCTTGACCAAGAGCAAGTTGACCATATAAACTATTTTCAACTTCCTCTGTCCCAACAATCTTTGCTTTTGAAATTATATCATGTCCAAGCTTGTCTACAACCGATCTATGACATTCGACATATTAATGGAATTCCAACTAAAGTCATTAAGCATGTTTAGCTGTAACTGTTAAAGCAGAAGGCTCAAAAATATGAACTGTATATCAAGAAGTCCATCAAAAGTGAGAATCATCTGTAGCTATCACTTATCATTTTGAAAATATAGAAGTAAAATTCAATATACTTATTAGAATAGAATGTTCCTTCAAGGTTGCCAACAGCATAAAGCAGATTGATTTAATTATTAAAACTGACATTAAGCAACTCCTTCCAACCTAGTTTGAAGCCAAAACTCCAGCTCGACAATTGACAAACCTGGGAGGGTTGACATGTTCCCTACCGGTAATAGTCATTATGTGCTTGTTCATAATGAAAAGTTAGCACACTAGAATCACACCAGGTTTGACACATTTTGCTTGATTTGGCCTGTTAAACCCTTTCCACCTAGTAGTAGAAATTCATTGAAAGGAAATCACAAACTAAAAATGCTAACATTGAATTTCAATATGTATCGACTATGCCAGTATCCTATTAAACCTGAAATTAAGAGTAAAATAATGGTAATTAGTTAATGAATTAATCAAACATGCCATTTGCAATCTATTAACAATTAAAAACGTTCATTTGCAACTAGGTACTACATGATATGTTTCACAAGAAATAAGCCATACCTAGAAATTTTTTCCTCACTTTTACCGTATGATGTTAAAATGCAACAGCATAAAGCAGATTGATTTAATTATTAGAACTGAGATTAAGGAACTCCTTCCAACCTAGTTTGAAGCCAAAACTCCAGCTCGACAATTGACAAACCTGGGAGGGTTGATATGTTCCCTACCGGTAATAGTCATTATGTGCTTGTTTATAATGAAAAGTTAGCAAACTAGAATCACAAGAAGCACAAACAGAGACCAGGTTTGACACATTTTGCTTGATTTGGCCTGGTAAACCCTTTCCACCTAGTAGTAGAAATTCATTGAAAGGAAATCACAAACTAAAAATGCTAACATTGAATTTCAATATGTATCGACTATGCCAGTATCCTATTAAACCTGAAATTAAGAGTAAAATAATGGTAATTAGTTAATGAATTAATCAAACATGCCATTTGCAATCTATTAACAATTAAAAACGTTCATTTGCAACTAGGTACTACATGATATGTTTCACAAGAAATAAGCCATACCTAGAAATTTTTTCCTCACTTTTACCGTATGATGTTAAAATGACCACTGGTATTCCCTCCTTCAATGCGTTATCAATAAAACTACAAGCAAGAATGGGCAAAGGTAAAAAAGAATTTCAAACTGAGCAAGTTTAACAAGTAAACAAAAGTACTTCACAGGCATCAATTACAAAATTACAACATGTTCTAGACTGGCACAGATTTTCAAAGGTCATTCAAATTGGAAAACCATGTTGTTATTGAATCTCTTTATCTTTCCTTTCTCTTTTTGTTCATGAATGTGCAGATAATTAAGGCAAATTGAACAACCAAGTGCTTATACCCTTAATGCATTTCCATGCATGAAAAGAGTGTTAGTACTTTCAAAAGATCAGACTTGAGTAAGAAGAATGAAAATAATAGAAAATAAAGACTACTGTTTAACAAGTGTGACACAACTTACTCTTGGGCTCCAGGTCGTAAAGGTGAATCTTTTGAAGACACAAATTCATCCAATGCCATTTTCTGCCAAAATATGGGATCATTCTTAGCACCTTTATTTGAAAAGAGGATAAACTAAAGGTTGCAACTTATGTAATCTACGGTTTTCCAATTTCCAGAGATTGGAAACCATATCAAAAGGGCAGGTCTTTAGCCAGGGATCAACAAATCTCACCTGCATAGCATAGTGGACTGAAATTGAGGAGTCTAAATCTGGTTCAGTTAGCATGAAATGAAATCTCAACCCACAAAGAAGGGTGTATGATAACATGTTGAAGAAGATTTTATGCAGTGATCAAAAAACAACCCAACATTCAGCGCATCCCAACAGCTTAGTACCCCAGTGAATTCATAAACCAATTCTTCCAACTATACAGTCAAAAGTTGAAACTATTCCTATTGAAAATGGGTCGTGAATCAGTACCATCAGACATTGGAACATAAATTGATAACAAGATATAAAGAACAGGTGATAAGCACTGCCCAATCTATTAAATCTCAAAATTGTTACATGATCTAACAGGAGTAATACCTTCTCTCGCAGAACACTTTTGATGAATGATCCCTTTTCAGTTGTAGGCAATGAAGTAGGCCAACCAATCTGAATGAACAACAGGGTTCAGATACTTATAACAACTATTCACATAAGAGGCATAATGTACACAAAACAAATAAAATCACCCGATTAAAATACAATGCAAGCATCCTTTCCTCATCCCCAGCACTCTTCCTGAGACCGAAGAGACCAAAGGTTCATAAGTCAAAATAGCTTAGCAATTTGTATGAGTTAGTAGTTGTTAAGTGTTTCAAAACCAAAGCAATTCAATTGATTGTTCTGATCAGAAACAAAAGATAAGTTGATTACGATGGGTTCAGTTTCAAATCCCATAAGCAATTAATCCTTTCTTTTATCAAACATAGCAACCAAGAAAGTAAAGAATTTATACTAAACGGTTTAGCACCTTACGAGGTCTAGATAGATGGGCTGAGTCCACTTTGCACAATCCAGACCCAGTTTTCGAAATGCTGATGGAAGATATAAAAAGGGTAAGCAAGTACTCTCTTCACCAAGTTAAAGAAGTATACATGAAAATATTCGTCTATAATAACTTCTGGTGACATATCACAGGCGTAAGTTACCCCACCTATATTAAAGGCTTGGCGATTTCCCAATCGATAAGCATCCATGAGGACCCTAAAACCGTAAAATAAACCCCAAAAAAAAAACTTTGAGACGAAGCTTAACAGCCAAAAATAACCAAAGTAAATTTAACAGCCCAAAGATTTATCTAGAAACCAATCCTTAAACCGAAAAACAACTTCAAAGATTCGAAATACAGGAACAAAACGAAGTCAAGTTGGAAAAGAAATAAAAGAAAGAAGAAAAAAAAGGATCTTACCCATCAACTTCCAGAAGAACAGCAAGTTCCGGAGATGGGTCTTGATTGAGGGAACCAGCAGGCGTGGAGAAGGCAGTGAAACGAGTGGACAGCAAAAATTTACGAGGAAAACTATAATGTCTGGGACCCAGATGGAAATTGCTGAAGTTGAGGTTGCTGTTCCTGAGAGAAGAATCGTACAAGCATCTGTTGTGGTTGTTTAATGAGCTTAGAGGGACAAATGAGAAAACAACAGTAGAAGAAGAAGAACATGTTTCCATGGCAGTAGTAGACAAAGGAGTATCTGAGGTTGCCTGAGTTTCGGGCTGGCGTTGGCATAAGATTATTTGTGTGTTAGGCTGTCTTTTATAAGTATGTATGACATGTATGACCCAATATTACGAAACCAGATCTTCTGTCCTGTTTTTCTCTGTCTTATTCTGTCTCATAAAATTTCAGTCATTTATTTTGCAGGACCTACATAGATTTTATGTGGACCCTACATAAATAAATGGCTAAAATTTATTGGACACAATAAGACACCATAATATTAGACAGAGGATCTAGACTCCAACATTGTCGCTATTGGAAGGCTTTGCTGTTTCCGGTGACACTCTTCCCACATCATCGTCCTTTTTGATGACATGCTTGATTGATTGGCCATTAATATTTTTTTTATCATTTAATAGAGAAGTATACGATGAAATAAAATAAAAAGATAATTTTTATTTGAAAAATTTATGATGAAATATAAAATATAAAATAATAAATAATATTATATTATATTATAAGTTTTTATTTTAAAAATTTTATTATATCATATTATAAATTATTTTATTTCTTCCAAGTATTAAATTTTTAATATTACATTTATTTATATTTTATTTTTATTCCATTTTATTTTTAACCAGTATTCTAAAAATGAATAAATCTAAAGGTTATCGGACAAAAGTCTTCATGATTTCACTTGGTTTTTAAGGATTTCGTATTAATAGTTCTAGAATTGAAGTCCAGAAAGCCTAACTGTCAATATAATGTCTTTTTTTAACAATATCTAACAAAAGATCATACACGCCTGTTAAATATATATATATATATATATATATATATATATACTTGGAAAAAAGTATTTTTATCATATTAATATTGTTATTACTATAGCTATATGTTTATATGTTAATCAGGTTTAATATTTATAATACCAACGACATGACAATCATTATTGTTATATATTACTTTACTGATCATTTATTCTAATTGTAATTTACAATAATAGTCAAAATCTATTCGTATTTCAATTATTAATATTATTCTTTATTCTTTAATAAGTTTATGAACATGTGAAAAATCTTAACAAAAATAATTCTGATTTATAAAAAAAAAACACATAACTAAATCAGGTTTAATTTAATATTACAACTCGTATCAAATTTCGTAATCTCATAAATATATAATTAAACAGTATAATTAGATCAAATGTAATATTATATCGTTTTTAATATGTAGATAATGACTTTTAAATTACTTTAAAAATATTATGATGGTATCATTTTTTAAAATTATTTTTATATAATTATTATATTTTTTGTCAAAATTTATCAAAATCTTTAATAAAAATAAATATATAATAAAATTTTTAATTTTAAGTTTAAAGTATTTAAATTTACATTATTTTAAAACACATGCCTTATGTAATAGCATGAGCATAATGTGAGCCTTGGGAGAAAGCTTGCAAGAATAACAATGTCATTTTAATTACTATAAATAGAAATAAAATATTTAATAATTTGAAATGACCTTTTATTTAGTTACTTGTTATGAAGAATGTTGAAATGGATGCTCATTGTTTATATTTATAATTCGAATACCCACTTCAGAATCATAAAAACTAAGACAACAAATTTCTTGCAACTGGACACCAACTTAAGGTCTATTAAGAATAAAGGCACAAACTTTAGGTCAACCCCTTTCAATCTGTGTGAATCCTCCCTAAATGTTATGAATCATGGTTAAAGAAATTAAAAGGCTGGAGCTTTTTATTATTGTTCTTGTTTTGTTTCTTATCTAGAGATAAAGATATAGAATTGGGTTTTTTAAAGGATGGGTTTGTTGATGTGTTTTTGGTTTAAAAAAACTTAATTGAATTTTTCTTTTGTTGAATTCTTTATGGGGATTGGTTGAAGTTGGAGGGGGAAGACACACGCCTTCTAGAGGAAGAAGTTGAGAGGAAGAGTCATCAATGATACGAACGTCGTGCATAAGCCTGGGCTTAATTGATGTTGGGGAGGAACACACTATTTAGAAATTATTAACTCACAAGCTACTCGTAACATAATAGAAAGAATGAGCGATAAAGGAGGAGAGAGAAACAATAAGGAGAGAGAGAGTACGACAACATCACAATATTTTTCATTATCTAGCATTACGTTACAACAGCTACTTAATACAGTAGAAGAAAATTTTGGATAATGTCACGTGTTTTCTTTTAACGTTATGTTGCTAGGGTCATTGTTCGATACGCTACGTATTCATTTATTTAATGATACCTAACCTTCGACGTCATTTCCATCTTCTTCTTCCTCTATATTGTTTTAGTTAGACCCCCTCCTTCAAAAATAGCCTTGTTCGTTAGATTGACATACGAGGACCTTTTCTGCCGCTTAAACAAAGTTTCCCACATTGCTTCCTCCTTGGATTCTCTTTGCCACTGAACTAATACTTATGTAATTGCTCAGTTGTGGCGCTTGACTATTCTTCTATCCCAAACTGCTATTGGAATTCTTTCCGCCTCTGTTATACTGGTTGGTAATTGGTTCAACGTTGGTATATTATCTGAGACAAAAAAATTTTAACTGGGACATATGAAAGGTAGGATGAATAGAGGAATTCTCAGGAAATTTTAGAGTATAGGCCACCTTATTTACTTTTGTGATGATTTGGTAAGGTCCAAAGTATAGAGGCGTCAGCTTCTGGTTATGTCTTCGTTACAGTGAATGTTGTCTGTATGGCTGTAACTTTACGTAAACCCACTCCCCTTCTTCAAAGTCTCTTTCTAATAGTTTCTTGTATGCCTGAGCCTTCATCCTATGTTTTGCTTTGTTCAGATGGAATTTAGCGATTTGGAGCACTGCCTCCCTTTTTTGTAGCACTTGATCAATCAGAACATTACTTGAATCTTCAACAATGTAGGGTACATACAGTGATGGTGGGTATCCATAGCGAATTTCAAATGAGGTAGAATTAATTATCACATGGTGTGTTGTACCACTATTCAACCGTTGCTATCTAACTTGTCCATTTATGTGGCGTGTCACTGCAAAAGCCCCATAAATACATCTCCAATGTCTTGTTGACTACCTCAGTCTGTCCATCAATCTGTGGATGGTAGGCTGTTGACATTTTC